>JAUZNJ010048201.1:0-31403 GCA_034780135.1 Jordanella pulchra
ACCCGGGCAGCACAGTTCTGAATGTGCTGGAGCTTTTGCAGGTTTTTACCAGAGGTCCCAAAGAGGAGGGCATTACAGTAGTCCAACCTTGATGAGATAAAGGCATGGATCAACCTCTCAGTATACCACAAGAAGATTTAAAATGACCAAAGCATGCAAACATGTGTAGCTGCCAGAGATGAATAGGTTATGAAGGGCGCATCCACACTATATATGTACAAACCCCACAGCGCAAACGACATTTTACAACAGGAGCATTGTTTTTTTCAGAATTAATAAAACTATTCAGTAATTGAAGAAAACGTAGATTTTTTTTTCCTTTCCAAAATATATTCTTGTAAGAATTGAGTATAGGAAAATCTATAACATCTTCTGATTCTTCATACAGGTAGTGTATGTTTCATATATTTTTGATAAACTAGAACTTATCATTGTTCCAGGTCCTCCAGGCCCACCATTAGATTGTCAGGTGAATGAGATGACTGAGACCAGTGCTTCTCTGTCTTGGAGGCCCGGGTTGGACAACCACAGCCCCATCCTCAGCTACACAATCCAGGCCAGAACACCTTTCTCCCTCGGATGGCAAACCGTCACCACTGGTAAGCTGATGCTTCTAGATGGATTATCTGGAGGTCATGAGAAATATAAATATGTGTTGATTTGAAAAATTGTTTTTTGTATTTCAAAAGCTATTAGTGAGGTGATATGTACACTATTGCATAATTTTATAAATATTTTCCTTTGTGCTGATGGGACATTATTTGTCATATGTTTTTCAGTCCGAGAAATTATAAAGGGAAAACAGCTCTCAGCCGCTGTGAATGATTTAAGTCCCTGGGTGGACTATGAGTTTAGAGTTTTGGCAACCAACAGTGTTGGAACAGGAGAGCCCAGCAAACCCTCAAAGAAGGCCCGCACCAAAGAAATGCGTATGTATTGGGAACTTTTTTCGTTTGTTTAGTAATTCTCTTTGTTGCTCAAAGTTGTGTTGTGTGTGTTTATTCCTCAAAAAGAAGAATAAACACACTTACTGTATGAAGAAACACTGATTGACAATCATTTTCACATGCTGTTGTACAAATGGAATACATGATGGGAAATTATTGTCAACTGAAAATACACACTTAATAAAGGAGGGGTTCTACAGGTGGGGGATACAGGCCACTTCTCATTACCTATGCTTTCTGGCTGATGTTTTGGTCACTGTTTCAATTTTGGTAGCACTCTACAACCCACACAAGGGGCAAGAACATTTGCTCTGTCCAGAGGCTGGAGGCGTTACCAGGAGACAGGCCAATTTTATAAGGGACATGGAGGAGGCTGTAAAAGGGCAACAACCCAGTAGCAGGACCACTACCTCCACCTTTGTGCAAGGAGGAACAGGAATAGCACTGCCAGAGCCCTGCAAAATGACTTCCAGCTGGCCACAAATGTGCATTTGTCTGCACAACTTGTTAGAAACCAATTCCATGAAGATGTTATGAGGGACCGATGTCCACAGATGGGAGTTGTGCTAATAGTCCAACACCATGCAGGACATTTGGCATTTGCCAGAGAACAACAGGATTGGCAAATTCACACTGAGCACGTTTGACAGCCGTATCAGAGTCTGGAGACACCTTAGAGAGCCTGCAGCATCCTTCAGCATGACTGGTTTGGTAGTGGGTCAGTAAGGGTGTTGGGTGGTATTTCTTTGGAGGATTGCACAGCCCTCTATATGCTCACCAGAGTTAGCATGACTGCCATTAGGTTCCGAGATGAGATTCCCAGACCCCTTTGTGGGATCATATGCTGGTGCAGTTGGCTCTCAGTTCCTGCTAATGCAGGATAGTGTTAGACCTCATGTGGCTTGATTTTTTTAGCAGTTCCTGGAAGATGAAGGCAATGAAGCTTTGGATCCATTTTCCAGACCTGAATCAGATTGAGCACATCTGGGACATCATATCTAGGTTCCATTCACCAATGTCTTGTTGTACCACAGATCATCCAGGAGTTAGTGGATGCTTCATCCCAGGTCTGGGAGGAGATCCCTCAGGAGACTATCCAACACCTCATCAGGAGCATGCCCAGGCATGTAGGGAAGTCATAGAGGCACATGTAGGCCACACACAATACTGAGCCTCATTATGACCTGTTTTAACGAGAGTAAATCAAAGTTGGGTCAGCCTGTAGTGTGTTTTTCCACTTTAATTTTGAATGTGACCAAATCCAAGCTCCATTGGTTAATTAATTTCCCGTTGATGATTTTTGGGTGGTTTTGTTTTAATTCATTCAGATCTAGGATGTATGATTTGACTGTCTTCTCCATTTTTTGAGCAGTGTAGTTTTTAAACATATGAAGAGTTTAAATAGTATAACAATAAAGAAATAAAATAAACATATTAGACAGACATATTAGACAAACATATTAGACAGACAAACAGACCGATAGAATGATTGATACTATCAAATCATATAAGAATGTTTTATGATAATGACCACATAGCAATGTTTGCTTTTTTATGGAAGTTTGAAGTTTACAAATATACCACTGTTGTCAGTATCAGGCATAGGTGGGCTCTCTTAGTTTGTGATATTTCACAGAAGAGGAATATCAGATTGCATCTTCCTTAAAGTAGCTCTTCATGGGGGGTAATTCATCAAACTTGTTTTTCTGCACTAAAAAAATCTGATATGAAAATGATGCCTTTTTCAGACAAAAATATAGAGTTCCACTGGAGTTTCTGTTTGCTTTTTTGGGTGTGTTTGTTTTCAACTCCATGTTAGCTTGCTACCTCCTGTAGGTTGCCTTGAGTAAAACAACAAGCTTCTCTCAAAATCCATGTTTTAGTGCATGCTCACTTCTCTTATTATCAAGATTAGTTTGGGATCCATCCCTTGTTACATTCGTTGCACAGAAAACTATACCGGTCTTTGCATGTTAGATTATCAGATTAAAGACAACAAATGTAGCTTTACAAAACCATAGCAGGGCTGTTCACAAATATCTCTTTTTCATAAGTGACCCCTCTGTTCTCAATGAAAATAATTTTTATTGCACCGTCATTTATAATGGATTTAAGGTTTTAACCCACTATCAAAATGAATCTCTAACCAGTTGTGCATTGTAGTTTCTTTGCTTAATTAATTTTATGCCAGTAGAATCTTACCCACTATAACCAGATTCTGAATCGTATTTGAACGATACACAGAGCAGTCCCATCCAGTGTTTACAGATTATACTTTGATTCAGGTAATCATACAATGTCTATGAGTACAAAAGTTGTGTGTCTAAGAGAACCAGCCTGTAGGATTGAATCCTTGTTTGATGCCATCTCCCATGCTGAGCAAGAAGTGTGTGATAATAGAGAGATGGGACTTAATTATTGCAATAAACCTCCAGCAGAACCAGGTTCAGTGAGAGCAGAACTGACCATGGCTGAGAGGACAGGAAAGAGTCACACAATAACACAGGGTATCAAAGAAAGCACAAAAAAGATAATCGATGTAAGTTATAGATGAATGAAGAGAAAGTCTTTCAAAAACAGGAGTATAAAAGGGGAGGGTTTTAAGCTTGGTATGAAAAAAGTTAAAAATATGGATGCTATTTCCTCGGGGGAGGAGTCTGATGACCTAAAGATCTGCCTCTTATTCTGCTTTTAGAAACTAGCAGTGTACTTACAGCTCCTTGGGAACACATGGAACAATAAGGTCCAATACGTAAGATCATACTTGGTTATTATGAACCTTTTAAGTTGGAAGAACAATTTAAAATTCAATTTTCATTTTAACAGGGAGCCAAAGACAAGGAGGTAAACCTTAAGAAACATCCCACCTTTATTCAGTTTATTAAAACTCTTAGTGCTGCATTTTAGAACAACTAAAAGCTTTCAATAAAAAAAAATCACAAATACTAAATTGAAATGTCTCTGCTTCATGTTTTCGCAAGCCAAAATTAGTCAATTTAAAATGAAAAAAAGTGCCACATCCATCCACTCCTGCTTGATTTTTGCTAAGAGTCTTGAGTTTGTTTTAGCAGTCAGAGAACAAAAGGCCAAGTGTGAAGGAAGTGTACAGAATGCTAGATGTTTAAAAGACAAATTTAAATAAACAATGTCAGCGGAAACCTTTTTTGTGTGTTCAGTCCTCAGCTTTATTGTGTGTTGCAGCCAAACCCTAAAAGGGATTATTTTCTTACAATCAATACATAAAAAATAGCTTTACTGGTTATAAAAAAAGAGCATAAAGCCATTTAATGTCACTACAGTTTTACAAAATGTTTTATAACCATGCCTTTTAATGGGTTTTGAACATCTATAGTGTTCAGCATAATTGACGTAGCCTATTCTCCTTCTTGATTGAGAAATATGGTTAGTTATACCACTGTTGTTGATGTGTTAGTTCCCAGGGTGACTCCAGCGAGGGTAAGCGGTGGTGGTGGTGGACGATCGGAGCTTGTCATCACGTGGGAAGTAAGTATGTAGATAATTATACATGATTCTTTAAGCTTTTCATGGCTGCAGTTGTTATTTTTAGTTAGTCTAAATTTTGGTGTTGTATTTTTAATTTACAGTTCTATTTTATTCTACTAGAGGGAAAAAGTAAAAGACTAATCAATAATAACTCTCAACTGAACTAGATTTGCTTTTTTTTTGACTGGGCACTTTAAGGGTACTTTTATGTTTCTGTGAACCGGGTAACATCTTGAAGAACACAAAAGCTTGCTTCTAAGTCTGTTTTTTCCTACCTCCATAGCCCGTTCCAGAGGAAATGCAGAGCGGTCCAGGCTTTGGTTACGTGGTGGCTTTCCGTCCACTTGGTGCACAAGGCTGGATGCAGGCTGCCGTCACGTCCCCTGATGCTTCAAGATACGTTTTTAAGAATGAAAGCATCCCTCCCTTCTCCCCTTATCAAGTCAAAGTTGGGGTTTACAACAATAAGGGCGAAGGGCCTTTTAGTCCTGTTACTACCATCTACTCAGCAGAAGAAGGTGCATACTGGATGTACTCAACTCTGTATACAGCAATTAAATCAGTTTTTAACAAAGACTGCACATGTTTGTGTGAAATATTATTGGAGGATTTCAATTTCTACAGCATCAAACTTCTTTCTTTGTAATATAGTGATTTAAATTCACCAAAAAGGTTACCTGTCTTCTGAAAAAATAGAAAAACTGGATTAAGCTGCTCTACAGTTTAGTCAAAGTGTGAATGTGGGTGTTTAAAATGGATGTAACTCTAAGTATCATGTGTATGTTTTAGAACCAAGCAGAGCTCCAGTGAAGCTAAGGGCGAGAAGTGTCTCAGCATCTGAAGTCGAGGTCACCTGGAAGCCGCTGGCGTGGAGCAACAGCCGAAGACGTATCCTTGGCTATGAGGTCAGTCCACCAGATCATGACATAATTTTGACATACAAAAACGCGGTGAACAATGTCAGCCGAATTTATATTATCTTTTGATTTGAATATAATGTGCTGCTGTTTTTAAGTGTTTCTACTGCTGTATTTTTTTTGTTTTTTCTGTTTTTTTTTCAATATCAATCATATTGCATTTAATCTCCCATTGTAAAAGGGGAAGAAATAAAAGTATACACTGAAACTGATCAAGTGTGACCTGAACATCTTTTGTGTCTAGCTGCTCTACTGGAGAGAGAAGGAAAAGCCGGATGCAGCCAGTGTGGTCAGAACAGAGGGGAATAAAACATCAGTACTCATCAGGGATCTGGAGGGCAGCAGTACCTATTACATGTCCCTGCGGGCTTATAACAGTGCCGGAGTGGGTCCACAGAGCAACATAGTCAATGTCACGACCAAGAAACCACGTAAGGAGTCCACTTAAAAGACGCTGTTGGCGAATGGAAATGTCCTTTTGTGTGTTGTATTTTCCTCACTGCTGTCTTGTTTGTTTTTTCATCATTTTATCTTACCTTAAAGGCCAGAGTCTGTTGAGCTGCTATAAGATAGTGGAAGGTGGAAAATACTCACTATGGGAAGATTACAGTCTTACATCTTATCCTTTGCATCAGCTATTTTACTAAGTTGTTACATGTACATTTAAATAAGTTATATACATCTTAATTTAATTTATAAAAGCAATAATTGGTTTGACAGGTTTGAATTGTATGTCATTGTTTCCTAATGCAGTCATTATATGTACAGGGTGCAAACATTATTGGTTCTTCTCATAACCGAATATCTTATTGCAAGTTGCTCCAGTAACAAAGTCTTCAACAAGCTTCTAACAATGTTTCATCAATATTTATACTGCTTGGATATATTACCACTTTTTCTTTCATTTGGAGCAATAATCTAAATTGGTTTGTGAAATTGGTTTGCTTTCTGCCATTGCAACACAGAATACCGAAATCCACTAATTTTAAGTGGTGTTAAAGTCAGGGAGGTGTGATAATAATTCCAGAATGTTTAATATTTTCTTATTTATCTTTCCAAGATCAGTTTGAATGTCCCTTTTGGATCTTTGCGCTGTTCAAACACCAAATTATGTAAAAGCTTCAACCATCTGGCCCCAAACCACCAGGCTCAGATAAAAGAAATTGGTTAGAATGATCAAGAATTATCAGAAACTAATCAAGTTTAAAGCCTCACATGAACTGGAAAGTGTTAAAATTTACACACTGATACAGAATGTCCCCACTGAGTGAAACAAAACTTTATATTTCTTCTATTTCTAGCATATTGATACTTGGCTGAAATGTACAGCAGCCAGCAGATGAAAACCTTATGCAGGAGAAATGGGTGAAGATCAGAGAAGAGAAAGATTAGATTAGTCCACAGCAACAGAAAGAATGTTTTGAGTAGCTATAATACGCCTTTTAAATCTAAGAACACAGCCATGATTAGGCCTGGAAAATTAATTACATTTCTAATATTATCTATCTATTATCTAAAATAAATGTCCAAACCCCAGAGAATCCCTGTATCATTTGCTCGTTTTTCAATTTGAAATAAAAAAATGAAAATATCAGAAAGACCATGTTTTTTTTCTAATGTAGTTTAATAAAATAATAAAGAAAAACAAAGAAAATGTTCCTACTACTTTAAATAGGAATAAAATGGATCAGGAGCAAATGATTTTACTTGCTTTAAACTTTCTTTTGGTTCTGAGGTAAAGATTTTGTGAGTTTTATGAGGCACAAGTGGTAAGTAAAACAAGACAGGAGACAAAGCTAGTTTGCCACCAAACATAAAGGAAAAGATAGTTGTAGCTTGTGTGTGGATCCATGTTTCCAAGCAAAAAGTAAGCATCCAAAAGATGCAACAGTAAAGTCCTCAAACAATGGACTCCGGACAAGAGAACACTCAGGAGCATTAAAACAATGAAACCCTAAAGCCTAGTGCATCTCCTTAGGGTTGGTTAGAAGGAAAATTGAATAAAAAAAATATCAAAAATACAATCTTGTTGAAATATAATTGTAATTTTGATTTTTGGAAAACAAATCACACAATGTTGGTTCAAAGTATGAAGCTTGGAGGGATAATGTGTTATTAAATTGCTGACAGTGGCACAGGTGTGTTATACAAAGTGGGTGCAATGCTTAAAAGTGAGATGCTGCCTGTAAGCTATCTCAAGCAATCAACTTTACTTGCTTTGCTGTAATTATTTCCATGCATCACGTAATTTATATTTTTCTTAAGTCTCACTAATATCGGCCATTGATCTTATCTATAAATGACAAAAGTAGAAGAAGAGAGTGGCCCAAATAAATAATTAAATACATAAATTGATATTGATATTCATGCCCAATAAGTGAACTGCAGTCGTTATTATAAATATTTTGCTGTATGGACAGATTTATATGTAAATATCTGATTTACTCTCAAACAGTGTGCTTTGTCATGGAGATTAATATTGATAAAAATGGATTTTCTCTCTAAAACAAGTACACACACACACACACACATTCTAGTACCTTGAATGCATCATACACAGGCTTTATGGCCTCTGTTGTTTGTATTTTTACACCATAAGCCTTTATGTTGAAACAAGCCTTCAGGGATGATCTTTGAAATTCGGAGGGGAAAAAACACATTTTTACACAGACTTGTGGCATTTAAACATCTCTAATATCATCTGATATTGGATGACAAAATCCCCCCCACCTTGAATTAACAGTTAAGAGTATTCCACTGGCAGAGTTCCCTACTAACAGAGGCCTGACATGCTCATAATAAGATATTTCCTACAAATGAATATGTTTGTGGGTCATTTATTGATTTGTCCATCTGTTACTCTCCCTCTCCCACTCATCTTTTACTCTGTTGTCTCTTTCTAGCTCCCAGTCAACCCCCAGATAAAATAAGGTGGAACACTTCCAACTCTAAAGTCATTCTGAGGTGGAACCAGGTCCACGCCCTGGAGAACGAGTCTGAAGTCACAGGATATAAGGTAAGTTAATGTCACATTTTGGGGTTAAAGTGGTTGAGATGAGAACATACAGTCTTAAATAGGAAAATACTCCATTTACATTAACTTAATATTTAAGACTATTAGGGCCTGATCTCCAGGTTTGTTCACCTTAAAACAGGTGCAAATGTTCTTGTAAGTGCAGAGTAGTTCTTCAGTAAAGATGCAAAGTCATTTGTATTTGCATTTCAGCAGACAGGGTTTGCAAAGCTTTTTTTTGTTGTATGTGCATTTAGCTAGATTGTAGCCCAACAGCTTTTCTTTCACAAGCAGACATTATGACTGTTGCCATAGGGTTCAGCTTGTACGCAAATCTTTATTGAAAATTATTAGGGAATAAAATCGTACACAACAGACTCGCAAGACGGAAAGGGAGGTGAGAAAGAAAGAGGATAAGAATATTTTCATGATGTTATAGTTTGCATTTGTTTTTAGCACTTAGAGATACGCTACGTATGTAAAGTACTCTATTAATATGAATTAGTATCCTTTATATATTTTTTGTAATTATTACCTCAAACTACATGGTCCATCTCCTTTTTCTTTAATGACCACTCTTAACTGCAAAAGAGGTTTGCACGTCGTAACATCTGTGCAGCAATCTTTCTAAATCCTCTGCAACACCTCCACTTATTGCACGTACTTATAAATTATTGTATGCTCAATTTAGTTTCCTTATTCTGAATCGTTGAAGATCAGGCCCCTAGTGTTCTAGGCTCTGTATGACCTTTTAGATAATGTCATTTATGATGCTCAGATTTGGCCTTTTTTCCTTCTTACATTTAAAAAAAACAATACAATGTTACAGAAAACTTTAAGCTGACCTAAAAATGTATTTAAATACCACTAAAGCACTTTCTTTTATATGTTGACCTCACTGGACCTTAAATGCAAGAAAACTCTTGGATTCAGGTTTGCATTTTTAGAGGGGAGGTATAAACTCATATAGCAAAACAGTCACACAAAATATCAGCCATGGAAAAGCTAAGCAAAGATATTGCAGCTGTTAATCCTTAGTTAAACAATGGAAGGACATTTTACTACCATTACTGGATCCTTAATGACTGGCAGAGAGAGTAGGAGAAGTGGGAGGTAGGGATTGGCAAAAGACCAGAAGATAAAGACTGAGACAAAGAGGCGAGAGCCTTATTATAAAAAATGAAACAAGAACATATGGGTTATAGGATTTAAACTTAGTTCCAAAGAGTAAAATCCTCTCTGTCTAATAAAAAAATCATCTGCTCTAAAGCTACATTATTTTGTTTTCTGATTAAAACATTATTTTTATTATTTTATTTGCTTAAATGTAAAATGAAAATAACTTCTGCTACTCAAGGTTACTAAGGGGGGTCATTTATAATGGGTGATAAACAAATTGGTATTTAAATGTTACACTGTTTGAATTAAAGCGTAAGATGCAGTATTGTAGCAAAAGCCACATCTCTGTTGGTCTAAACATGCAGTTTAATGCAGAGCTAAAAGGGGAGAGGCCAGGGATTGTTTAATTAGATTAAAAAAAGTGTTGCAAAACAAGGAATCTGAAGAAGGGCAAAAAAGCCACAGTGAACTCTGCTTATTTTTATATAAGGTTGAAGACAGCTGAGAAGATTAAAGGTGTTTTACAGGGATAATCAACAGCATAATTCTGACAAAATGACAGGAAGCATGATCATTTGAA
The DNA here is from genome assembly GCA_034780135.1 of Jordanella pulchra. Classification (NCBI taxonomy): domain Eukaryota; kingdom Metazoa; phylum Chordata; class Actinopteri; order Cyprinodontiformes; family Cyprinodontidae; genus Jordanella; species Jordanella pulchra. The sequence goes on from JAUZNJ010048201.1 coordinate 10,081, forward strand.
ATTAAATCCTATATACATTCTTAAATAATTATTTAGGGATTTCAAAATTGTTCAGTATTTAAGATTTATGCAAACTCATGCAAAATATTTCTGGGACTAACTATTAGTTTGAAATGCTTTGGTAATTCAACATCAGGTTAGAAAATAAATAGAGTTAATTAAGCATTGGTATATATTAATCAATAACCAATAGTCAATATTTGTAATACAATCCATCTCAAAACAATTATTTTATTTCCCAATACTGAGACTAACATGTAATGTGGTTCAGTTTTCAAGATTTTGACCAAATATCTAAAACTTCTCTTCATTAAGCAATCATAAAGGAAACTTTCTAGTGTATCCTCAATGTCATGTGCCTGGGTTCAATTAAATTCTGTTTCCTGCAGGTGATGTACAGCCAGGACAAACACAGCCGCCCTAGTGTGGTGGAGACCAACAACACCTCCTTGGAGTTATCACTGCCAACCAACCAAGACTATGTGATCCAGATTAAACCTTTCAGCGAGGGAGGGGAGGGCATCAGCAGCCACCAGATTACCATCCCCAAACTTGAAGGTGGGATAGCTATCACAAATAAAATCCATATTTTACCATAGTTTATAGCAAATCAAAATATGTTAGCACATATAAGCATATTTTAACTTTGCTTTCTAGAGATTTTCCTTTTTATTTGCTTCCATCTTTTATGGTTTTTGATGTTATTTGGATTTTTGCAAAGGAAGACTTAGACTTTAAATAATAATAAACCCTCCAAATACAGATTATCACACAGCTTCATTTAAATAAGTAATTACTGCTTGGTTCTCTGTGAGTAATTTTGCACATGTGACTAAATAGTTAAGAAAGACATTACTTTCATACAGTACCTGTTAGAATAGTCTTTTTTTCCACAAACAAGAGAAGTTATGCATAATTAAGCAGCACACTGTCTCCATAGTGCACTTTAAATAGGAAGGAGCTTGTTTTTTTTAGGGTGGAGATTTTAGTTTTAATCAAACAGATGTCTGTTGCTGCTCTGATTCATTCTCCAACCCACTGGAGGTCTTCCAAACAGTGCCTGCAGTGCTACTGCCATCTGCTGATTGATAGATGCACTCACACCTAAAATACTTCCTGAGTAATGTATATATTTGAAACTGTATGTCAAACACAAACCTAAGATTGTGTTAAGTTTTGATCTGATGTGTGTATTCCAGGATCCATAACCATGGGAGCAGCCCCGGCATCTTTGGGATATTCAGTGGTCAGCCTTGCAGCTATTATTCTCACAGGTAGAATTCTGCTATGACAAACATCTAGAAAATGCAGCTTCTTATTCAGAGGGAAGGGACAGCGGGTCAGAGACAACACAAGGCCTACAGCCTCATTTCCTCCTGCTTCCTTCTCCACTTTACCACGTTTCTCCTCTCCACACCACAAAGGTCTTTTTTGTGAGGGAGATTCTTTTTCTTCACATTTCTAAGTGGTCACTGAAAGGAATTTCCACTTTCAGAATTTGCTTTTGTGAAACTGAAAAGGACGCCTTGACTCAACTGACTCCAGCGTTTTGGAAGATGTGTTTTTCTCATCTACTTTCTAACTGCTGGGTATTCTCATACATTTTGTCACCTTGGAGGATAAACTAGGACATGTAAATGCTTTCCAAAAGGAACTTTGCAGGTTGTTTAAAAAAGTTACTTGCTGTGTGTACTACCGAGTTCTTTCTTCAAAAAGTTAATTGAATCATAACTGTGAGTGAAGGGGACCTAGACTGACCTTGATTGAAGATGAGAAGCTTTTCTCTCTTAACCTAGAAATTATTATTTATGATCCCATTAAACGGTACATAAATGGGATATAAGCCTCATTGCTTTACGACATAACAAAATTTGGGACCTTTCTGTTTTTTTTTCTCCTGCTTCGCTCATGTTGCCATAAAACTGACTGGAACCAAAGGTATTTGACTGATAAAGTGCAGCTCCACCTGCTGCATCACGAGAAAAGGCAGGCTCTACCCACCATGTTTAATTTCTCTGTAAAGCAGCTGGCTTATGTTAAAATACATTTCTCACTTTGCTCTATAATCCCTCATCAGTGTATAACAAAGGCAAACATGTATGGAAACCTCAGGTCCCAAATGAGCCTTAAAGTCTTATAATTACCATTCAGCTTATCATTCTGGAATAATTTAGTATTTCTATCTTTTAGTTCGTGAACAAGGAATCTTAGCTCCATATCATGTCTTTGAATGTTTAAAACTCAGAAAAGTAAATGCTTTTTTGTTGTCTTTATGTCCTGATGTTGCATTGTTAGGTGATGCAGATTTCTGACTTTTCTAGCACAGTTTGTATCAAAAGCAGATCAATATCTTACTGTTGGTTGGTCAATTTGTGTTAAGGGCGGTTGGAAAGAATCACCTTTTAATAAAGATCATGCCATTTTCCTAATTTCTGTCCTGAGTGTTAACGTGTAGCCAAATCTTTACATTGAATGGTTGTCTTTCATCTGGCTCATACAGTTTTGGGTAAAGCTTTCAAAACCTGTTTATATCACTTCTACATTTCTACTTTTTGTCGTGGAAATATTACATTTACATTAAAATTTCCCCCGTCAATATAAAGTTGCTGCTGTTTTGTTTTAAAATCAAACCAATAAGCTACTACGAGGCTTTTCCCACATTTTGATATGTTCCAACTAGAGATGCACCGATCCAACACCCGGATCGACTATCTGCTCCGTTATTGACTAATTAGCTGGATCAAATATCAGTGATTTGACATTGGATAACCAGTCCAGTGTACTTTACATGGAACTGCTATTTCTTTCTTTTTGCTGATAATTCTTTTTTTATAAAAAATATAAAGTACATGTATATTGCTTCTAGTTTTGAACTTTTTTTCAACAATGTTTATGTCAAGGCTAAATCCTTCAATTATATGGCAAGACATATGGTTAATTTATTCAACAGTTGAATTGGATCGATATCAGATAGGAACCGATATGCTCTATCTAAATATCGGTATCAGATTGGATCGGAAAAGACTGGATCGGTGCATCTCTACTTCCAACTTACATCTGTGGATTTAATGGGGTCGTTCTGTTGGAACAACACAAAGTAGTTCACATTTACAAAGTGGCAGGTAAACAATGCATGGCTTTCGAAATGTTTTATAATGAAATGTCTGAATAGCTAGGTGTGTATTTGAAGCCAACACCCTTTATTCTGACACTAAAATAAAATTCAGTGCAAGCAGCTACCTTCAGTGGCTTCAGAGGCAATCTACAAATAAACTGATCTCAGTATAAGTACAGCTACTCTGTATAGGACTCAGAAGTTTGTTAGAAGAAAATAGTGAAAATCAGCATCACAAAGGCAAAGAAACACAGCAGAAAAAGTTGTGCAGAAGTTTCAGGCTAAAGTAATGAAATAATATCACTAACTCTACGCGTCCTGCATCTCATATGTAACACTTTCTTTTCGTTCTTTATATTGTATTTTAGTTTAACATTAAATTGTATGCTTATCATTTTTGCTCTTATTGTAAGCTGTCGAGTGTCAGTCATAGTAATGGAGTTGATGCAGAGGGATGAGGATAAAGTGTAAGTAAGGAGGAGGAGCTGGAGAAGACGGGGACAGATGAGGAGAAGAAGCAGGCAAGTTGAGCAGGAACCTTAAAAAGAGTGACAGGTAGAGGTTCGATGTGCAGGACGGAATAGGCAAAACATCTTTGCTCAGAATTATATTAATCTCTTTCGATCTGAGGATTGTAATCCAACTGAAAACAGACCGAAAAGTAAATACTTTAAAGACTGTCTTGATATAGCTTTGTTTTTTTGTTTCTTATCTCTTTCCTTAGCTTTTTATAAGTTGCTTGTTATGTTAAACTGTAAAAATAAAATTACAGTTCCACTGTATCATAATGTGATAAATTGAAGGCCTCTCTTAACTAAGCTTCCAGGCTGATTTTAACTCCAACCTGCCCCTGATAGAAGAATCTATTTACAGGACAGCTGATCTTAATGCACTCTGCAAGTCTGGCGTATATGATTGAGTGACAAAAAGAAATGAACTACTGATGCAACGATGTACTGTAAGTTCTGTCTAGGCTGCGCTGCAGTACAAAGCCATAACAGAGGAAACATCAAACACATGAAACAAGATGCTCTGGCAAAATGTGTGTTGGTAGTTGTAAACTCAAATTTGCTCATGGACCTATAGATGTTTTTTGCTAGGGGCTGTATATGACTTGGTAAAAATGTTTACTTCATTTTAAGTCTTTTATAAATTAACTTCTTCCTGTATGAAAAGAAGCAAATTTGAAAATTGAAACCTCTTTATTGTGTAAATTTTCCTACAGGTTTTTCAGTGTCTCTCTTTTTTTCATTTCTTGAAAAAGATCCACACGTACCTCAACTCTAGACAAGATGACCTTTACATTCTGTGGCTGTGAGTCCAAGGAGGAAGTCTGTCTCTTTTCAAAGTCCTCACGTCAGTCCATGCTGTTGTCATCTTTCTAATTAAAAATTAACATTCTTTACATTTCTACTGATACTTTGAATTTACATATAATCTTCTTTGTGCATTTTTTTAAATTCAGGTCAGCACTGATTGATTTCCTTGCGTTCCTCTGGATTACGAGAATCCTATCAGTATGTTAAAAATGAAGTAAAGAAAATTAATGACTTACATGGTTACCCATAACTGATAATGAAAAAACTACTTGCTTGATTAAGAGTTTCACATGAAAATTTTATTTTCTGTATTGTAATCAGAACTAATGTCCAAAGAAAAATGTTGTTTTGACAAACAAGTGACACATGACTCATCTTCAGTCTTCTTTCAGTCTTTATTTGTTTTGTTTTTTTGGATGAAGCACAATGTACAGCAAAGACACAGCACCAAGCAATGTAAAGCAGCAGAGCAGAGAAGATGAAGGGGAGACAGAGAGGATTCTGGATCAACCAGAGGGCATCAGATACAACTATCCTAAGGTGTCGAAGCAAATGTGGCTTTTTTATGACATCTTCTGGTAAGTCTTTCCCAACAGGCTGATCCAAACAGGATTTGCATTAATTTGAACATTGATAGAAGATGGTAAGGAGTTCAGGTGTGTTTGTTTGCAGTTGATACAGAGCTTACTTGTTTTAGGTAACTGATTCCTCCTAGTTCACATCCTACCCATGACCATTAACTACTGTACTTCACATCTTTTACAATCCACCAAAAAAGCACCAAAAGAGCAGCATAAGAAATGAAAAACTGCATTTTTTCCCTTAAACCCTCCACCTAAACACTGCTATATCATTTTTTTATATCATAACTTAAAAAATGAGGCATTAAAATCGGAAACACAACAGAAGTTACAGCACGTGTGAAAATTGTAATGTTATTAAAACTAAAATATTTTCAGTAGTGCGCTCATAAACCTGACATGACAATGTGTTGCTTTGTTTTGTTTTTTTAATCTAATTTATGCTGCATTTATTTGATCGATATATAAAATATGACTTTGGCAAACAGGCAGAAAATGTATTTACTGAATTAATTATTTTCCACGTTATTTAAAGGGAATACCTTGTCATGCCAAGTTTATGTATTTGACTGTCTGGCACCTCTGCAATTAAAAGGAGCTTCTTTTTTTTATAAAAAGTTTTTGTTTTCAATACAAAACCAGCATTTGTACAATTTCACTGCTATCAGAATTGGCACATTACATGTCTGTGGCATTCATCTAACATTCACATACTAAATCTCACAGCTAAAAGTTCTGATTATTCTCCTACAGGATATTTTATTTATGATGTTCTAGACATGACATGTCAGAAAAGTTAGGATTTTTCGTACCATTTAAACAAAATACTTGGAAGAAGATTGAAGTTGTTGCAAAACAATATGAAAAAATTAAGTTTATTCAGTGCAACAAAATGAGGGCCAGCAAAAGCTCTTTAACTTTCCTTAAGATCAGAAGAAAAACATTAACTGATATGTTCAGATATTTTGTACGGCACCATCAAAATAAGATCAAAGTGGGTTAAAATGAATAAAAGACTCAACCACAACAATGTACTTTTGTTGAATTTTCCAGTATAGGATGGAGCTATTTTCTTAATTCCTCCTCAAAAGCTTGTTTTCCTTTTTTAACAGTATGATTGTTACGATTTTAGCTTGAATTTTTATTATCAGTCAATTTTCTTTCATCATAATCATTCTGATTCAACATCCATTTTAGTCTTATTACAATCCAGAAAGGCAAGAAATTATATCATGCAGACGTTTTCTCAAGTACTACTTTTACCGATGCAGCTGGGTTGTGAGTCTACTCTATGCGTTTACCACACAAAACAGTCAAAGTGGTGTTACATCCAGCTGGACTGTGAAAGCTTATCTAATGGAAGGGGGAGGACAGACACTTGGGCTCATTCTAAAGTTTCATTATTTCACATGGTTCTGAATGAATCCAACAGGTACACTGTTCAATAACAACTCCTACAGCAAGTGTGCGTTCTTGCATATTTGCCACCCACACATCCGGTATAAAAAAACATAGAAAATAACCTAGTGACTTTAACAGAAAAGACAGAGCAACATAAAGTGAAGAGACAGACATGACAGGAATCTTCTCAAATCAGTGCATTATCATTATCCTCATTATCATCCAGTGATTTTGTTCAACCAATGATAGAAGTGATGGCTTCATTGGATGTCTTGTTTCCTCTTAAACTTTTCTTGAAATCTTGAGTATGAGGCTGCACGTTATTCTCTATTTTCCTGATCAACAAAATTTCCAGCTGTTGGTTTCCATGTTTTCAGACACATTTATAATCCCAGATAAACTCTTTATTACATATTTCAAATAATAACCCCCAATTTCTATTTATGGTGGTTTCCATCACAAAATATGATTTAACTTTTATCCATAGTGATTCATTTAACAGAAAACCTTTCTCAGTCATTTCCTTCAAGGAATAATCCACCATGTGTTTTGAATGTCAAGGCCCTGAGAAATTTGGCAGGAAATCTGGTTGGAATATGAATTTAATTGTTTATCATGTTTTGGTATCTTTTTGTGTATTTTTGTTTGTTTCAACCACCTGAAGAGCATGGATTATATTTTTACAGCTTGATTGTGAGTGACTCCTTTTATTATTTTTGATCAATATGAGGAACATTTTGAAATGTAAATCTAGTTTTAAAGGTCCATTTCACCATAGTACCAGCTGGTCTGTCTGAGTCCAGCTGACAGCCAGCATTTTAGTAGGGATGGTGGGTGGCGGCTTCTCATCAGGTACTGACACATCTGGTCCACATGGGGGCACTCTTGCTTCAGTAAAATGGGACTAAGGGGGAAAAGAACCACAATCACTTCACCTTCCAAGACAGAGAAATATTAGAAAAGAAACGACAGCAGCTGTACCTATGATGTGCCATGTCGATCCTCGCTGGATGGTTCTATTTCCCTAATGACAACTGCCTTGGTCACCTGCATGTCTGGGTGCTGCTGTTTGGCTTCCTGTATTGCAATAGCCAGAGCCTAAAAGAACAGTGAGTATTTTGGCTTTGTGCAATAAATCTAAAGAGACTGACTGACACTTCAGAATATGACAAAAGATTTTCAGGTTTAAATTCATTGACAGTAAATAAGAAATAAAAATTAACAAAATATTATCTATGTATTTGTAGGTTTAACAAAGACATGTTAACTATGTATTAGTCAATAAAAAGTATGAATTACTTATAACCACATTTTAAGCAAGGTTTAGTCCAGTTAGAGATAATACAAAACCCAACCTCTTTACTTCCTATAAGACCGTAGTTAACTGAGTGACTGTTGAGAAAGCTCAATTAATACCCAGTTATTTATAGAATTGGGTTAGTTTAATTTGAAATGAATAAGTGTTTAATAAAAGACAGTAAACTGTTGCCATAAAACCAATAAGCACATGAATTGTTCCCTATAATAAGCTGTTGCAATAATTTCTATTTGACATTTCATCTGAAAAAAAAAAACTCCCAATATTATCAACAACTAATGCTTTTTAAACAGGATATTATTAAAAATTACATGATCACTGTAACCTAGATAGATTAGATGTTTTTAATTGATTGGAGTTCTGTTTTGTTCTCTCTTTTACTAAGTTTTGCATGTCTAACCTGCTCTTGGTCTACGTCATCATCTCCGGTGATAATAATCCTCTTCTCAATCCTCGTCTCAGAGTATCCACCTTTCACCGTCTGCAACACAGAGTGAGACAGTTCAGCAGATCTCACATTTGAGATATGAGCAGCTGATAAATCAGTTACAACAAATGCAGGATGATTGAATGTGCTTTGTTAGTTTTTTTTTTCTCTACCTCTGTACCTTTGAGACGTGAGTGGTTGCTGAGGTAACGTTTTCAGCAACAAGAATAGGCGAGCCGGACGATTCTCTCCCAAAACCGCCTCTGTGCACCTGATAAAGCAGAACAGATGTAGATATTAGGAAAACATAGCCAAGCATAGATGACTAGATAGTTAACACAATACTATTGCAATTTCAGGCAGATTTTTTAGCTACTTTAAAGAGAAAACGATTTTAGCTTCCTGAGCCTTTTCTGAACAACCCACCTCCCCTACCAATTGCATCTCTGAATAAAAACCTGGTTTTCTCCACACTTGCTTACACCCAGCAGTAACAAACTCTGGGTGTCCTCATTGGCACCAAATCCACCATATCCAAAGCTTGCGGCTTTTCTCATTATTATCAGTGTTTTTACTCTCTCACCCTCTCCTAAGGTTAAGAGACTAAGTGTCAGGTGTGGCAGTGGGACAGCGGGACACAACCCATGTTGTGGCTGTAAAGGGTTTGAGGCCTGTCCTGTTGACCTTTGCCACATGTCTTCACCAATCTCCATCAATCGGATTTCCTTTGTGTTCTATTTTCAAAACAGTAAAAATCAATTCAGTTCAGTTTATTTATATAGCGCTAATTTACAACACGTGTCATCTCAAGGCACTTTACAAAGACAATTCAATCGAATCTCACAGTCAGATTGATCAAAAATGTTCTATCCAAGGCAAACCAGCTGATTGCATTAAAATATTAAGTCAACAGCAACCCCTCACACTGAGCATGGAGAGGAAAAACTCCCTGTTAACTGGAAGAAACCTCCAGCACGGTCAGCTGTGTCTGATAATCACATCCCTATGGACAAAAGTGGGTGCTGTCCGTTTTCACTGTTGCCTCCACAGTGATGGATCAAGCTATGGTTTCAGGGTATTTTCTGTCCCACTTTCTCCTCTATAGGAACTATAATGTACCCATATTTTATCTGGGCTTCTAGTTTTTTGGTGATTTTGTATGAAAAGGGTTCAATAAAATCCCGCATTTGTTTAAAACTTCAGGTGAAGTTAAAACAGGTGAGGTTCCTTTTTTTATACTCACTGGAGATACACTTTGTCTTGTAGAATAAGAAACCTCACTTAGTCCTGTGATACCATGATCCTGAAACAGAGATCCAATCAATATATTTTTTTTCACTTTGAGAAGCAAAAAATAAAAAGTAAAACAAAGATTTTCAATGTGTAAAAACGTAACCCCCACCTGATCCGTGAACTCCACAATGGTGGTGGTGAGCTCTGACCCGTTAGGCTGAGTCTCTGTTCTAGTATCTGTTTTCCTCACTGATGGAGCAGGAATGATGTCACTTCCATCTCTGCCGAGAGGTGTTGCTGTAGGGACCCGACTGGCTTCTTTGTGCGACTGATCTCTGTCCACTGATGACGATACCGGTACCGACCTCTTTGGTTTTTTAGGAACAACCGGCTTGCAAAAGAATAAAAGTTTTGCTTTTTACATAAACTGAAAGGGACACAGTGACCATTTTAATTAAGAAAAAATTTTAAATTTGTACAACTGTTGAGGAGTATTAGAATGTAGTTTTTAAAAATCAAAACATACAGAAAAATGATAGAATTATTATACCTTATAGGAAAATTTCAGTTTACCTGGCCCTCTGGCCTTTTCGCATCTGGTCGGCTCTCTGGTCTGATCTCTGGTCGGACCTCTTCGGATTGAATAAGTTTGGCTGGAGGGCTGCCACTGGCTCCTCGGGTGAGAGGAGCAGGTACTAATGGAGGGGGTGGTTCAGGAGCACCTTGCTGCTGAAGCATGTCAATGCCAAAGCGCAGCCCCCCATCAGGGGAGAGATCTCTCTCTCCTAACTCTGACATACCCCTGGAAAACTCTTCCATTCCAGTTTGAAGGTCTGTAAGAACGGTGAAATCTACCTCAGCTTCAAGGCTGGATGTAGAGCTAACGGTGATGCTGGAACACTTGCGCTCAATGCCCAGGTGGGTTTCCTTCAGGTAGAGGATCTCATGGTCCTGGTCATCTTCAGATACAGAGCCCAGACGTCTCTCCCATGGTTCCTTCTACAGAGATAAAACTGTACATTATCTTTAAGTTTGGATAAATATATTTTTGGTCTGTCAAAAACAAAACTTTTTTGTTATTTCGTTGTCTGCAAATAAGCTTTGTTTTTCATTTAAACAGCTGGATAGTTTTTATTACTTAGAATGATGCCTATCATGTTTGAAGGACTCCTCTTTGTTGCTGCAGCTTCTATTATACAGTATCCAGGTCATATGACCTCCTCTGTACTGAGGGCAAACATCCACACCAAGCTGTCCGGAAGAACTAATTGCAGAATAATATTTAAAATTAATAATGTGGGAAAACAAATATTTCTCATTTCTGGGTTGCTTTTTTGTTTGCTTTTTTTTTTTTTTATATATATTATCAACCAGGACCAAACTAAAAAATGTTGAAGAAAAAAATATATCACAAGAAACAAGCTGGCATTTGCCTTACACTTCAACAAAGTAAATGAAAACATTGTCAGTATGACCAATTTCTACGTTTTTACTGAAGCTTTAACTGTCCAGTTAGAAATTTGATTTTCAAAAGATTTTAAACTATTTTAGAGAAAAAAATGATGAATCGTTAATATAGAATTTGCATACACAGTTTATTATTGTAATTAATTATGAAACTGTTTATAAAACTTAGAAACTTAATCCCGAACTGCTCTTTTAATGCACGGATATTCTCTACTAAAGTGTTGCCAACTCAATGAAAGAACAGAACTCACTGAGGTCTCGCTGAAATGCTCCTCATGGATGGCAGGTGTAGGAGGTGTTTCCTGGAGAGTAGAAACACAAACAATCGGCAGACATTAAGATAAAATTGACAATGGATATGAAGACCAGAGAGGGAAACTAAAGCAAGGTGGAAGTTCTGTCACTTTCCACCTGAATTCATGTTCATGTTGCAACATGTAAAATTCCTTTAAAAAATGTTGTTTTTTAAATTCAGTCCTGGTAAATTAACTTTTATAGCACTGGATGCAGGTTACAGGTGACTTCTTAAACATACATTTGAATATTTTCAGAAACTCTACAAGAGTAGAGCTGCTGTCATAGGCATGCACTTGAAGTACCATTCAGTGTTTTACGTCAACAAAAATGATTGCAAGTGCAGTGGTAATGCCATGCACTGAAAGGTCTGATTTAAATAAAAATCCCTTTCAGAGCAGACGTATTCACATTTAGAAATGCAGCATATGAATACCACAGCCCTGAGGAAACTTGGCAGCTCTGCAGAATATGATTACTTCTAATAACATTTTTTTTTTCTTGTTACTACAGAGGTGCCAATGTAGAAGCCCAAAGGTTGTTTTTTTAGCCAGAAAAGGGATTTAAAATATATGAACAAAGGCTTGGTGGGAAAATGGTGGTAAGGTCTTGCACTCCTTGCAACAACAGCGTCCTTCACTCTGTGAGGATGTTGGAAGGAGAGACAATGTGTTAAGGTGATAAAGTTAAGGACGCCTGAAGCTTAAGCAATATGAGCTTTGCTTAAAGGCCAATAGCATTCTCAAAAGGCCAAGCACTTGTCAAGTTCTGCAGAAGAAACGAGGAAAAGCAAAATGCTCCCGATCCCATGGACGTGAACTGAGACGGTCAATGGTACGATGCGTACGGACGTGAACTTTTGCTTTATCGTAAGCAGCCACATGACTTTTGAAGGATATGCGTGTGTAATGTTATCGGTATTCAGATGATAAAACAAGATCTGAACCACTCTGGCTGAAGCTCATGCAATGCTTTATTTTCCGATGATTGATAAACAGGCTGGAAGGAACTGACTGTTTACCGGTTGCTTCCTCTTGGCTGTTTCTTGGGCAGGGGTCCAGTGGTGGATGTGGAAGCTGTCAGTGTTGTTTGGCCACTGAGTTTTTAGAGGGAGGGTACAAGGGGGAGCTGCGGGAAATTTGGAGCTCAACTCCAAGAGAGAATTGTCCTCTTGCAATGAACTCCCTCTCGTCCACTGGCCTTTTCCTGTTGAATCTGTACTATCTTTCAGTTCTTTCTGTACATGCAACACATTCCAAGTCTGATGGGGAGCTTGGGTTTGCCGATACAGCTCTAATGACTGAAGTACAGTACTGCCATCTGTTCGCCTTCCTAAATCACAAGACGATTTAGTTGTCTGTCCATTCCCAGCTGCACCAAAAGGGCTCCTCTCAGACTGGTTTTGAGTTTCAAGGTTTAAGACTTTGTTCTCTTTATTCAAAGATTTTTTTGATCTCTGTGGCTTGAGCGGAACTATTTTGGTGACTTCAGAATGTGAGTTTACAGTTTTGTTGCAATCCTTTTCCCCATTGTGTCTTGGGTCTTTCATTTTCCCAGCCTCTGAGTTTCTTGTACCACCTTCATATTTTGGTCTGTTACCCTTTGGGAAAAGATCTACAGTTGCAAGAGATTCGAAGTTCTTGTTTTTCTCTCGATGCTCATACAGAGAAATGTTTATATCTTTGTTCATTTTATTAATCATCTTTTCAGGTGGCGAGTCAAAACCATTTTCATGAACCGTATTTGTCTCAGATACAGAGTCACATTGGGCATTAGGTGCATCGTCCATCTTGTTCATTTCACTTCTTCCTGATGCCTCAGTTAAAGATGTTCCAAACTTAGTAGTTAAGGATTCCCTGGATGTTTCATAATTGTCCATAATTGCTTCAGACCCTAATGAGGTCTTACTCTTTTCTGCACTGATGTGAGAATCCATTGTTGTCTCATAACCATCCTGCTTCTCAATCAATTTGGCATCACTGGTTGCCTACATTGACAGAGTAAACAGTTTGTATTAGCCTAAAAATAAATCATCTATTTTTATTTCAATTTTATGCCCATCTAATACTTGTAAAAATGAGGAAGGAAAAGTTTCAGGCTCACAGCAAACTTTCAAGTTGCCCAAATAAGATTAATAAACATAATAAAGACACATTCATTTCAAATTTAGAAATGTCACAAAATTTTTTGTCATTACTTTCTTGGTGTTGGGGTTGTAAAACTTGTGTTATAATAAGAAACAACATTGGCTGATATCCACATCACTGGTAAAAAGTTACAAAAATCCTCTTTGAATGATCAAGACAATCTTGCCATCATTTAGGATCTTAACAAATACCCTTGCTGCCATTGACATTTGTTAACTGCAACCTAATATAAAGGCCTCAGCCTTAAAACTTAGGCAACTTCTTGGAAATATACAAAGCAGTGGACAAACAACATACACACTCAGTCAGTAATTACAATATGCAAGTGTTGTGTATAAAGATTTATTCACCGTGGCCCACTAACCCGATAAAGAAAAACTAAACCCCAAAATTGACTATTTTGCAAATAAACTGTATACATGAAAGTTTTTTAACTAATAAATATTTTGGAAAGATCTTCCTTCTTACAACAGCCTGGAACCCATACAGGCACATGAAAAACAGAACAAGCGTCAACTTCCTATATTCTTACACTATAACACGATGTAAAGCTCTTTCAATTTAAAAAATGTGGTAAATAAAAGTGATAGTAATAAAAATTTTTCTTTTTCTTTTACATGATTTTATCAAAACCTATTGTGGAAAAAGATACTGAAAAGATATTGAAATACATACATCTCTGGAAGATTATTTCTTCAACTCTGAATTCATTTTTTATGTTATCATTAATAATATTAACTCAATGAAGGTATGAAGTATTTTCTTTCGATTCAGCAGAGTCAATCATAAAATTGGACTTAATGGCAGAGTTAGGGCAGTGACGACCAATATTATGAATAAATCAGCTAAAAATTGCTTGTAAGTACTTGTGAAACAAAAAAGATCTAAATATAACACATTATACTTCTGTCATGAGTGAATAACAATTTTCACAGTCAGTGAGGCACTTCATGATTATAAGAAGCTGTATTTTCTCTAACCATGTTCTTAATAAAGATATCTACAATACAAACATTTTGAATTCAAAAAGAGCAAAACTTGAGCTATTTCCTACTGGTTTCTACTAGTTAGTTCATATTTTATCACATTACAATGTCTAAAGATAGATATTTGTTTCCTTATTGATCTCAAGTGTCCATGTGCTGATGTGAAAAAAATGAAAACAAAATCTCACCCAGCAAAATACCTTTAATGTAGATGAGCAACAATGATCAAATAAAATGTTAAACAGCCGATAAATCTTTGTCAAAGCAATACTGTACTAAGGAGTCAGAGTGGTTATTGACATTTACACCTGAACTTTATCAAAACCAAATAATGTGAGCAGAGGCAATTTGTTGGTAGAAGTTAACCTAGAATTTCTTATAGAACTTGAAAAAAAAAGAAAGACTCACAGTTTTTCGTTCAGGGGTTCCAGCAGGAGGAGTGGTTGAAGGGACGCGCTTCTCTCTTGATGCCTTCTTGCTGTTTGGCTGCTTTAAGGCCCTCTTTAGCTCATTGATGCTAGCCTGGTGTTTCTGTAAAACGTCTTCTGGTTTATCCAAGAACTGCTGCTTAGACAGTAAAGGACAACATAAACAAGAATTGTTTTAGGGTCTTAAAAGTGTGTTCTTTTATTTACATTTGAATAAATGTAATTTTTCTATTTTATAAATGAACTGTCAATTCCTTATCGTCATTTAAACTTCCTTTAACCACCGCCTTTATAATGACGGAGGATGTTGGATTAAGATCTTAAAGAAATAAACTATTTATTAGATGCCTAAAAATTCATATCAAAATAATAATTCATTTTGAGTAAATATTCAATCCAACATTTGTTTTATTTTGTACTAATGTATAAAAAAAGATCCAACCAGTTACTGAGTCTCAAAATACCAGCCAAAGATTAGAAAAACAATCTTTAACCAGAACTAATTAGGTTTTGTAAATATCCAGTTAATAATAATAATTGAACATAAAAACTATTTGACTTAAACATTTTGAAACTGACATTCAGAAACCATTTTCTAATGCATTACTTGAACTAATGCATTAGAACATTACGTGCGCCATAGTGGTAAAGCTTCAAAAAGGACTTCCTTTTATTTTGGTGTGTTCTGACAAGTGGAAGATGCAGATGTAACGTCATCAACAAAAAACACCCGGCGATGTTCATACACAGCACATGTCCACAATAAGGACGAGCAGTACCTCCTGCTTGGGCCGATGGTGCAGCAGATCCTTCTCCGACAGATCGGGGAGGTGATGGAGGGGCAAGTGAGGTGGAATGAACAGTTTTTTGGGCAAAGCAGCAGGTTGAGATTTCGAGGGATGGGAAGGGGGACAGATGTATGCAGAGACAAAGAGGTAAAATGCAGCAGGTGAGTGAAAACAGGCAGGCAGGCAGGCAGCCAGAGGGACAAACAGAAACGGCTGACTCCGTCTAGAAGTGCAGGCAGGACCTCTGACTCAGACTATTGAACTGAATAATGTTCTGCCAAGAAGACAGGGACAATCCATTTTACTGTCAGCCAAATTATAATTAATGCAGTCGTCTATTGATTAGAGTGTTTGGGAGAGGATTATTCCCATGCTTCTTAACCCAAACATTTGATGAGAGCACACTTAGAAAACCACAAATAAGAACTCCAATAATTTGCTTGTCTAATGGTCATTTGTCCAGCCTTGAAAAAAACATTAATCACCCCTTAACTTTTTCACATGTTGATCATTTAAATCCATAAATATCAATGTACTTTGTAGGGATTTTATTTAAATGCATTCTAGCTTGATGCAAATAGAATATATTGTGCAAAAGGGGTGGGTTTTTTTATATTTTTAAAATTGTGTTTTAAAAATGTATTCAATCTGAGTGTGTACTTTGTAGAACTGCCTTTTACAACTACAGCTACAGTCTTTCTTGGTTTAAATCTGTTTTATGCATCTTAAGAATCATGTTGTTCATTCTAATATTCAAAATAATTCAAGCAAAGTCAGATTGAATGGAGGGGATTTGTACTAAATAAAAGCTTTTAGTCCTCCAACAAAGACTTTTTTGGATTTGGGCCTGATCTTTGACTAGACTGTTTCGACACATGGTGATGGTTTCCTCTAAACCATTTAATCACAGCTGTAGTTGTTTACCTTTCTATTAGAAGATAAGGCTCTATGAGAGTCTAATAAACATGTTATCTAGAGTTCAACTGTATTTAGCTTTATTCATCTTGCCATGACCTGACTAGATTTTTTGTCTCAAATAAAGACACCCACAGCATAATGCTGCCAACACTGTTTCATAGTAGGGATAGTATATATTTTCATGAATTCTGATTTTTTTTTGTCTGCCTATTTGATGTTATTTTTGGTCTTGTATGTTTATGCTTGGCCAGGTCACTTTTAAAAACAAGTTTTCATCTTAATTAGTTATTTCTGACTCTTAAAGGATGCTAACCAGCATTACTTCTAATACAGCTTTTCTATAGTTCTTTTACCTGATATATATTAAAAAAGCTTTCATGTTCTCACCTGCAATGTTTGATAAATTGACTCCTCGGGCCACAAAGCATATCTTCCTCACTGTCGATCCTGTTCTAATTGATTCTTGTCAGCTTGGTCTGTAATACTTTAGATGAATAGCTACTGCTAGTCCTGGTGCACTATTCATTTTCCAGTGTTGGCTGATGGATTAAACGATGTTCGAGGGTTGTTGAAAGCTTGAGCTATTTTTGGATAGCTTAACGTTATTTGTTCAGTTTCACTGTAGTATAAATGCAATTGTTCTGTAAAGATAGATGTAATTGCAATCAAAACAAATTAGGCGCAATCTGACTGTATCTATGAAGTAAGAAATGTGTAAGAGGCATTAGGTCACACTGGATTTTTTTAGACTATCAGAGTAAGGCGTGCTAAATTGTAATTTTAAATGTTAAACCATTTTAAATCCTATGAACCAATGTCCTTCCATTTTCCAACTTCTGTGCTACTTTATGACTTTAAAATTAAAGCCATAATTAAATTCTAATGGAATACATTTAGATTACACAGTACTTATCGCAAAGAAGGTTTTTATTATAAAATAACCTGATTAACTTTGCGGTCTAGAAATTAACAATTTTATGTCTTATTTTATCCCAAAAAAACTCCAATAGGTCAGGAAAAAATAAAAAAATGTAAATACCATAAATGCAAATCATTTTTTGTTTGTTCTTCAGGAGACCAATTCATGCAGCTTCCATGTTGGTTAAATCCTAAAAATAAGGACCTTAATATAAACATTTCCACAAGCATTTAACTGCTTAAGTACAGAATAACAGAGCATAACCTTAAACAGGCACAGTAAGACAAAGTTCTATGACCAAAATACCTCTGGTTTCGAGTCTATAGGAATGCCTGGCTCCTCATCCTGGTTGAAAGAACAAGGAAAAGAACAAAAATGTAGGAGAAAGAGAGCTGAGATTAGCGAAAGATGTTAGGAGTGCTGCAGTAAGAGAAGAAGATAGATGAGGCAGGGTGCTGGTTAGACAATTATAATCTGCAGGAAATAAGTTAGGTTAGATTTTAAAGAATATGGAGCAAAGATGACTAAGAGGTCTTATTAGAATATGGGATATTAGGCCAAGAGGAGAAGAGCAAGGATGATGATTAGTTTCTTTAATAAAAAGAGGGAAAGAGATCATGTTCATGCAAGACTGCACAAGTGGTGTGTGAAATAGAGAGCTTTTCAAATCAGGACTGCAGTACACAAACGCTGTTCTCAACACTTCTACAGGGTTCATATGGTCCAGATGTTTACTTAATGGCAGGCAGAGGCTAATAAGAACTTTCTTGTTGTTCATATAAATGAATTATACTGTATCCACATGTTTAACCCTTTATAACAACTGTGAGCTAGAAACAGAAAACAGTTCCCTGTGCTGTTTCTGGAACTAAATCCAACCTTTACCTTGAGCTCCAAGGCTTTTGTGGGCGTTGAACTGACAGCTCCGTGTGGCTGTTTCCGGCCATCATGCTGCTCCACCTCCTGGTCTGTGTATCGGTTCTGGTCTTGGTCTTGATAGAGATAATGATCATGGTCAAGATCTAGGCTGCCTTCTTGATCCAGATCTTCCCGGGACATAAACTGCGTGTGTTCACTTGAGCTTCTCTGAGACAGCTGATCCATACTATCACCTAAAGCTGAGGCTGGGAGTAGGGGGTTACAGGAGAGCAGAGAAAAAAAGTGTCTTTATAACAATACATCCTAAAACAAACATCCACAATGACACTGAAAAAGTCTGGGTTCACACCTCCATCTATGCTTCGCGGCTGCAGGTACCGTTTGCTGACAGACCGATCAAACTGGGGGGCAGGCCTGTCAATCAAAGCACTTGCCTGCCTTGTCTGGGCTTGTGTCCTCCCACTGTATCGAAACTTGGAGCCAATTACGAGAAAGCCCTTAGGAGGTGGTTCAGGGGAAACCAACCTGTTAAAAGGAAGCTCAATTTATGAAAAAAATCTTTGAGATTAATTTTTCTGAAATTTTAATTTTCACAAATATTGTAGCAAATATGTAGCAAATCGATGATAACATCATATGTTTTAAGGTTTACGCTACATGGCACCCTATAGTCACCACTGTGGGGAATTATAGACAATTGGGCTGGCAAAAGATGTAAGAGCTTTTAAATCTCTCAGTAGAGGGCTGGTTTATAAAGTCAGTCAGAAATGGGAGGAGGAAGTAAGTGTATACATGTGCTGCATTTGGGGTCGACCTTTAATGTTTGATTTTTAGAAAAATACTTTGCGGAAAAATAACTTGATTTTTAAACAAAATGTTGAACTAAACTTGCTTTATTTCCTCTGAACCCGTCTACCGAAAAGCTTCCCTTGATAAACACCCAACAAAAGCTATTTAGCAAACTCACTCTCATGGCAAGAAGATGTGTTCTACTTCAGTGGATAAAAAACAGACCTGCAACCATGAACCAGTGGTATGGAGACATCCTAGGGCTCCTGCCAATAGAACGCCTGAGTTAAATTAAAGGAAACAAGGCAAACTTTGACAGGTGCTTGGGGCCTTTGCTGATCCATCTCGCAAAAGAAACTGCTGAAGTTGTGGGTAAGGGATATGACGATGCGAGGTGGGGCCCATCTTCTGAAATCCTAGGAGTTTATGATTCCTTTCAAGAATATAGTGCCCCTTACCTGAACTGTATCTTATCTGATATTGGAAATAGCTATACTCTGGGTTATGTGAGAGATGCCCAAAGATGATCTGCTGATGCATGTGCTAAACTATCAGTTATTTCATTGTATCTTATGTAAGTAGAAGATACAAACAAAGCAAAACAAACATTTGTATTGCTTTGTTTGTGGGTTTTTGTTGCTAAAAAAATAAGTAGAACATTCTTTTTTTTGATATCAGTCAACAGAGCGCTCATTGACTACATTTACTCCTGGTCTCCCCACTAGGTGATTTTTCTGACACTATTTTCTTGTGTAAATATTGTGTTGTGCACCGATGCCCACATTTGCCCATCAACTTTTGGTTACCACCATGCAGGCTTGTCCCAGTAGTTTGCCGTTATGGCTCCAGAGGGGTTCCCAGCTTCAGTTTAAAGATGAGGTTCAACTACTGAAGTGTTCAGCTTCCAGTAAGATCTTGAAAATCACCCATAGTTTATTAAAAAATCTAATCTGGCACCTCAACTTCAGACAAAATCCTGGAGGGTATTTTGTCTGAAGTTGTCATCCTTGTACAAGTTGGTTTATAATTTACATGTCTGCGATGTCTGCACAGCACCGCCTGGTCATTTCAGCATCCACATCTAAGAAATTACTGTCACTCTTGAGTGAGAGGAAGAGGCATAAACAATGTTGGCCACAACAGTTTTTTCTACTTCTACATATAATTTGGCCTTTTAGGCTTGCAATCTTTGGCTTATTACTGCCTCCCAGATTTCACTAGAATACTGGGTACAGTAAGGAAGAGAAGGGGTATGTAATGCTGCAAATGTTCTTTGACCATTGTTCAGCGCGCCTTATTTCTGTTAGGAATATTGCTGCTTAAAAAGCAAAAAAAAATCAATCTTGTTAGGTGGCAAATTAACCGATTTTCAAACCGAAAAAGACAGATTGGGGTCTCGTTTGGAATAGTTTTTAAATTTATTAGTTTTTTTGGTCATACTAATGGTGGTGACGTAGAGAACAAAGGGAGGGGTTTGTGTATCATTTTCAGGAATCTTGTCTCTGCTATAAACTACTGACCTAAAATACAGTCACTGTATGTCTACATCCAAAGGAAACTATTAAGGTTGTTTGAGGCTTTGCTCATCATCCCTACTGAGTTTCTCTGGAGTTTTCCAAGTACTTGTCTGTCTCACTTACAGACTTTGTTGGACACCTTTTTTTTTATCCCTGTAACTTATTTTGTTGCAACAGCCCGAGCTATTTTCACCAGATAACTCTTTAAAGATAACCTTTTGGTGCAAATATGCTGTTTCAAGTTGTGATCCTGCCTTATTTTGAAAAGGTAGATCCAAAAAGTATCATTTTAAATTATTTAGCAATTCATGTTTGAATATCAATCCAATGAAGAGTTCTTTTAATTCTGGTGATGTTCAACACCATAAAACCAAATGCAGTAATTTATGAAAGGATTCTTTAACATTATTTGGCGAAACAAGCAGTTCCAAAACAAAGTCCAATGATAGTATACTGAAGACATAAACACAGGATAAGTGAGCCATGCCTCACTCCAACTTTCGATCTGCTGACCAAATAAGAAAGCCATGCAGAGTGAATGAAAGAGGTGAGAGCAGAACAAACACCAGAGGCTACAGACACAGCCTGTTTATAAACTTATAAAATGATTTTTAGGAAATTAGGAAGTTAGAAAAGGTGCACATCATGCTGAGGAATAATTCATTAAAATTTGGTAATGATCCAGATAATGTGTGACTTTTAGCTATAGG
This sequence comes from Jordanella pulchra, assembly GCA_034780135.1. NCBI lineage: Eukaryota > Metazoa > Chordata > Actinopteri > Cyprinodontiformes > Cyprinodontidae > Jordanella > Jordanella pulchra. The sequence continues at coordinate 31,317 of JAUZNJ010048201.1, forward strand.
TACGTATTGGTTTGTAAGTGCAACCTCTAACTTTATGCTCTCTGTTTTTAATTTGTCATCATAGTAGCTTCGTCTGGTCTGTTCCTG
>JAUZNJ010048212.1:0-31397 GCA_034780135.1 Jordanella pulchra
CTCCTCCAAAATAAAACACAGAGAAACCAATAGAACTCTTTTTAAAACTAATCAAAACATCCAGCCTGGGCAGAACACCATTACTAAAAATAGGTTTGTCACAATTTGAAAGCACATTCCGACAAACGTATTGTTTCATCAGACTTTTTAGCCTGTTTGCGATCAAGTTCTTAAGCACTGTTGACCACCCCTAAGTAAGGAAAATTTCTGTCTTTAAAATCACTCGTTCATTAGATTATTCCGTCATCTGATTTGCATATTTAGTCAATGATTTGTAATCCATGCTGTAGGATCATCAATCCTGGCAGGAGAAAATATGTAGAAAAATATCTTTAAAACTAGCAGGGTTTGCTGCAGCTACATGACGCTACTGTGGGTCTTACCAGCTGCCGGTGTTTTGGGAAGTGGAGCGAGCTGACTGCAGCACTTGCTGTTCTCTGAGGACAGGAAGAGTAGAACAAGTTGTATTTTCACGTGTAGTCGTCAAAGTCTCAAATCACAAACGACAAAGATGCTAGATTTGTTGCCCTAAGGAATCGGTCCTTGAACAGGTGTAAAAATGTGCAAAATAAACAGCAACATATACTTAGTTGGCAAATGTGCTGTTAAGCATTTGAAAAAAAAAAAGTAAGCTCTTGTTCTCTACATGTAGTTTTGTCCTTTTCCTCCATGTGACTGGGCTTCAAGGACTGGTAACGGTTAAAATAAGGTCCAGACTGATGGTTGCTGGCTGCATAAAGACCACAATAAAATGATAAAAGAATTTTATTTTATCTTACTTTAAAATTTCATCACAGCCATAATACAGTTCAGGAGGGAGACAGTCCCTGCCCCACTCATGAACATGAGGTAAAATGAATGTGTTGACCTCTGGACAAAACCAAAAGAGAGAGTCCGGTTCCAATATTGACTGAAAGGCCACTTAGACAGGAAAAAGCCACATTCAAGCTTTAACATAAAGGAAGTCCAAAGTAGAGTTTACAAATCCTCTTGGGAACAAAGGCAATGATTTCTGGAGACGTATCCTACCAGTCTGATGAAACTAAAATCGATCTCTTGGACCATAATGTTCATCATTACTTTGGTGAGATAAAAAGTTAGAAGCTTGGCCGGCATCCAATGGAACGGAGCAGAAAGTAGCTTGGCTCCATATTTTGACAGTGATGGAAGAAGAAGACGTAGTTGCTGCACCTGGGAGGACTGCTAAATGTTTCTAGCTATTCCAGTGGGTGAATTTCAAGTGTGATTTTTATTTCATTCTATATATTTAATAAAAAATGTTTAATATAATGAAGAAGTTCAATTTTCTCATGTTAATAGTTCAGGAAATTGGATTTCATATTACATAGACTTATTGGACATAGTCAAACATGTACATTTTTATTTCTTTTGATAATGTATTTGAGATAACAAACCCAAATATTTCGCGTCTTGGACAATTATGAAATATATTAATTTAGTTTCACATCTTCTGATAATTTTCGTTTCTCTCAACATTCTGCTTTTACCTTAAGGGTAGCCTATTGGTCATTTTTATCTGGATTTTGAATCAAAATCCTAAAATGTTTCACAACTTGACATCTAACAGCCCCTACATTAAAGTTTTGCTTGACTCCCTTTTTCTGACACTTTCCAGCGATGGACTCGGAGATCTTCAATCAAACCCCTTGTTGACCCTTTAAAAACTACTTTATTGATTTCATAACTATAATCACAGACTGACAGAAAAGCTTTCCAGTAGCCTTTTTAACCCTTCTTTCTATTTCTGGTTTCTATTTATCTGTTTCTAGTGTTTTGCCCTGTCTTTTATTCTTTAAATGTTACCGCATGTTATAACAGTAAAATAACAACACAAAAGCAGAAATTCACAAGAACCCTTACATTACAGAACACACTTTTCTTTTTTTTAGGATTTCTCAAAATCAGTGGCAATCAGCCACAATGTGTTTGCCTTTTATGCATAACTTGTATATGAGCAAAACATATAGTCCTTTAAAAAAAATCCCCAACAATGTCAGAAAATATTTAGCTTAACTTCATAAAAAACGACGTTAAAGGAGGCAGGAAATGGAACATTAAATTTTTGTGTTTTTCTTCTTCGTGCTACAACACTTGACAGTTTATTTTTACAGCCTACACCAGAATCTTAGTCAGCATTAAGGAGAAACCAGATCTGTGATTGAATTTCTACGTACTGAAGAGGGGGATGTGGGTAAATGAAAGCAACTGTTGCTTGCATAAAAATTTGGACGGTTTAATGAAGGAATGTGTGAAACAACATCATACAGCAAAAGGACAAAAGGATTGAAGCTGAATTAACAATTGATGGTTTTTAATCTAATTTTAATCATTGCTATCAGCAGATTGTCCACCCTGGTCATAACTTTAGTTTCAACAATAATCTGTGAAATAAAGGCTATAAAAACTTAACCCTAACAGAGATTAGCTTTATTGTATCTGAGTCATTTTGTGGTTCAAGTAGTCGTCCTTAGGAATTCCTCTCCCTTTAAATCCCAGTATGTGGTCAGAAAGCCAGTCCCAGTTTTGCCCTCTTCCTCCCCTCAAGCATGTCTCTGATGGTACAAGTTTTACAGGATGTTCTCAAATTAGACTTGCGTGCCGTTTGTTTGTCCATCCTCTGTACTAAAAATGACACATTAACAAACAGTGTGGGTCAGCAGGAAGTGAAGGGGTTAAGATTTTCACCCAACAATGGAAATACAACAAAAAAGAGGCCCTCTGATTGTTTTTTAGGTTCATCCGGTGTGCAGTGGTTTCCTAACGTTGGCCCCACTGTTGGCTTGTTGATCATCTGCATGCACGTTAATCTCAACGTGCACTAGCATGTTATGCAGGTGCCTCGCCTTGTTTCGTTAGGTACAAAAACCTCATCCAAATGTGTGTACGTTGAGTTGTGGTTGACTGTTTTTACCACAGCTGTTTGTTATATGGCAGCCTCTCAGAACGACTAAGATCTAAATAAATAACAATGGAACACTTGGCAAACTTTATTCCAAAATATTTTGTTTCTCTCTGCTTCTTCAAGTGTTCAAGCAAAAATATTGTTCAGGTTAAAAGCAAGCTCAAGATTTATGATGTAAATAACCATAAAAGCAACCTATAAAAGAAAAACACAAACAAAACAAAGGTCAGAAGGTACAGGAAGTTAAGAAAACATATAAACCCAAATTAAAGGGAGTTCTACACGCTTCGGAGTACATTGTTTTCTGCATGTTTTGGGAGGTTTTATATTATAGAGACTGTTCACATTCTGCCAGAGGTTTTATTCCCACTAAAAGTGAGGCTATCTCACTGCTGTTGCTACATGCATGCTCAATATTCGGAATTGCTGCAAAGTAAACAACACAAAGCAAACGACTGTCCACTGTCAGGTACTCAATGAAATCTGCTGGATTTCCTTAGAAAATGTTTTCACTGAAATTTCTGTATGATTTGATTGACTAGACTCTGTAAAGTGCCTTAAATGAATTCAATTGTCATACTCTGGTAAGTCAGTCTATGAGAGGTATGTTTCTATTCAGCTATTCACATCTAAACACTGACATTTTTTTTTATTGCAAAATGGATCAAACTATGTCAGGTTGAATAGAGAGCATCTCTTAGTATTAGAGGTACAGTTGTTATGAGATCACAAGACACTCTCAATATTTCAATCTGATCTTACTGAAAGGCATTATTCAGTACCTGGGAACAATAAAAGTTTCTAAAATGACTGTTCTCAGATGTAAATCAGATCTTAGAAAATGGACTTTCAGACCTTTGCTGAGGAAGATAAGATCTGTAGAACAAATCTGCTTTACATCTGAGTATCGGTCTATCACTGATCTCCCTAAACTAAGGAAATCGAGGCCGATAAATCGGTCAGCCGCTCAATCGGTGCACCCCAATTAGCATCATGTTTTGTGATGGATACCCAGTTGGATTTAGACCTGGACTCAGACTGGAGCACTATCTTATCTGCATGATATTTAATTTGATGGGGTCTTTGAGGGTCAGATGGTCTCAGACATTTGCATGCCACACTTTTAAGCTTATTACATAAGATCTTAGGTTTGTCGCTGTAATTTTAGTTACTGTTTGGAAAATATTTTCTTTGTATATCCAGTTGGTTTATACATTTTGAGCAACCTTTTTCAAAAGAGGGTTTTATGTTTCCTGCCCAATTTATTTCCTTTATGCTCTCTGCCTTGTTATCTAATGGTGTCACACATTTACTGTTGCATTTATTTTTTTTTTACTTTCTTTTTTTCTTAAACCTCCTCTGTGGGAAAATAAAAACTCAGTCAACATTGGGGTCTGCAGGACTCATAGTATCATCTTACTGACTCTTTGGTCAGAGGAAAGCAGTCATTTTCATCTGTTCGGCATAAACATCTTTAAATGCTCCTTTTTTGGAAATTAAGACTAATGTTAGTCTCACACCAGACAGGAGTAGCTTTGTGGAGCTCAAACTCCTCCTTGGTGGGGTTTCTGGTCAGAGAAAAGCAACCAAACTAAAAAAATGCTTTTCATCACGAATGGTTTCCAACCACGGTGAGCTTTTTTTAGCCAGGGGTAGAGACAGGGTGTGGATAACTGTGGATCTGCAGGGGTAAACAGCCGACACCAGCGCTCAATGTGTCGCGACTCACATTCTAGAGCGAACGCCTCTGCATGTTGGTTAGATAAAAATAAAGATGACTATGACATTTTGCACATCCTCGAGGAAAACAAGCTGTTCCTTAATGTCTTGCCTAACTGCTTCAATCGGCTGTTAAGTGAAATTTCTGAAGTAATTTGTTTTCTGTGGCTTAGAGAGCAATGATTGGGTGTTAGGATGTTTCTGTACTGGACTCTTAACATCCCAGCCTCATGCACTCCTCCCAGACACTCCTTTATCCTCTGCTTTTTATTATTTTGTTCTTATTTACATCAGACTAAGGCCAGCCTTAACCTTCACCCTGAATTCACAGCCATTTTTTTTTGCAAACATTGTATTTCCTGAACAAAGAAGAGATTACATGAACTACTCCCTCTAAGGCTTTTCACACGCCTTGCCTTTTTTTTTTGATAGTTTTGGACATATCAGAGTTTCTGGCTCCATTTTACTTCACCATCTATCCACCAATTACAGTCCAGTGCATCACTGAGGTGCTTTGTTATGAAATGTGCCTGAGATATGCGTGCATATAAGCCTCTTAAACTACCTGCTGCTGGGTTCTGCATTTGTGGTTTTAGTTGTTTTTTTTTCTTATCATGCATCAAAAAATAATGCTCATGCTTGAGAAACTTCTGTCTCTGCTAATCAGAGAGCAAAGCTCAACAGTCATGTTCTCTACCATTATCCAGATAAAGAAAGACATGGGGAGCAACCCAGACCTATTTAATGCAAAGGATTGCAGCTTTAAGGCAAAGACTATGAATATTATCTGCCAATAGTACCGCCGTTCCATCTGGACTGAGCTTACTGTGAGCATTAACTGTTTTTCCGCAGGCCAGTCACCCACGAAATACCCCTGGCCTCCACACCCAAACTAAACACAAATCAGATGGGAGAAGTTGGACTCTAGAGTGGAGTGAAAGCAGTGAATGAATGTTGAGTGTGAGCAGGAACACCTGCAAGGATCTAAGACGAGACCTTTTACACATGGTGACCTAGAAAATCTGTATCAATAAAGGCTGCTGTGAATACCTTTATTTTCCTGTTATTCTTTTCTCATAGAAGTTGCTTTAGAAACTAAAAAAGCAGGTAATAAAATGGCATCCAAACTGTTTTGAAGCTATTTCTGCCATGTCCTCATAAGTTAAACCTCCCAGTTAAAAGAAATGTATCTTATGTTCTAACTTTCTTAAATTTCAATGGATTTTATGTGGTTTGGCTCGCCAGAGAACAGAACCTGTCCAAACAACAAAGAAAAAGCTGAGGTCTGATCATTAGGGCTCGCTTTTCCTCTACAGTAGCTAACATATCTGCAGACCCCACAGATCCTGGACACAAACTGTTTAGACTTTTACCTTCAGGTCTTTTTGCCAAATCCATCCATCATAGAGACAGTTTCTTGGCCAGGCTGTCAGTATGATGAACACTTACCAGCAGAGCTGTGTACTAACTAATTACACCTAATTTTATACAAAACTAAAGCTTCTTTTTGGGAATCTGTGCTTTACTGATTATTTTTTTAATCAAGAGTTTTGTTTCTACTGTGTTACATTAGAGATATAAAACGTGTACTTTTACTTTAAAACTGAGGCATTGTTACTTTATCATGAAAGGGTTTGTTTATGTGAAGCTGGAATGTGGACAGGAGAAGAACTGTGCTCTGATTGCCTTGGTTCATGAAATGTATTGCATCACATTGTTATTTGCTCAGTTTTTGTAGCTTTTTTTGAGAATACCTCTTTAAAAACTGTATGTTCATTTATTTCATTTCTCTAGAAGGGTGAGAAGATTATATATGTCAATACATATCATTTCAAATATTGTCCTAAAAGCCGATAAACCCAAGTTACCACAAAAATATTCTGTGTTATTGATGGTAAAGTGAATTTCACTTTATTTTCTTTTTCCTGTAGGTTATTGAGACACAATGCACTTTAGTTTGTTTTTCTCTCTAAGACAAAGGTGACGCGTTTTATTGTATTTCTACAGGCCGACAGCACCGTTATAAATGCATCTTACAGCATCTTGATTTCAGGCTTACAGTTGCTCACCTCCAGTCATACAGTACATCCAGTGTTGTGGTGGAGGGGATGACGCACCTGGCAGTAACCACAATCCAGAGCAAATAACAAAACAGTGCAACTATTAACATTTACCACCTCCGGATGATGCACATCGGTCCTTTAAGACTCATAAACATCTAGATTTTCAATTTGTTAGAGGAGAGTATGCAAATGAAGGTAGCAGCTCCGGTAAAAGATCCATTGTGTACCGTCTCTGTATAAAATTTGAGGCTAATTGAAGCTGCATATTCTATTACATTGAGCGTTTTATATTTTAATGAAGCCATGGCCACTTCTAGACAGGGGCCAACAGGGACCAGTGGCTCCTGGAGAACTGGTCGTGACCCCTTTTATGGCCCCTGCATTCAAGAAATCTAAATACCTAATCAATATCTTATGATGAAATATGTTAACACAGAAACGTAACTGATTGATCCCTTGAAATAATTTCTATTTTACTTTTATAGTTTTATTTTAAAGATCATAGCCACAATTTTTATACATCAATTTTAAAAGAAACATTAGATCCACAGTCTAGAGTGGTACAGAAAAAAAAAAAAAAGAGTAGAAATTTTTACCCCCAAAAACTTTTATACAGAAATAATTGTTTTATAAATTCATAGGTCAGTTAAGTAATTTGTTTTCTAACTAACATATATAGGCTTTATCCTCCAAAGGCCAGATTCTTTGGCTGATTATGTCATAGTTCGGGTACGTGGCCTGCTTGAATTCAAAGACTCCTTCATAGGCGGCCGACAAATACAGTGACAGTTGAAGAAGGCTGGACCTGTTCAAATTCATTGTCCTCCTTATCGTCAAGGCGTTCCAAGGACCCAGTCCACATAGACGGGGTTCTTCGGAAACAATGATTGCATTAGCATGGCAAACGCCAGGCAAAAAGTACATTTGAAGGTTAAAGCAAGAGTGGGCGAGCATGATTGTGCCACCTACTGGCTGAGAGGAACTAAACCTGCGGTTATCTCCTTTTGAGAATAATTTACAATTAAGGAAAATGAAGTGGATTGATAAACTCAAAACTCAGAGGTTCAATTTAATTCAATTAAGATATACTTTACTGATCCCAAAGGGAAATTCAAAGTTGTAGTAACTCATAGGTTGTTCTGGGTGTTGATAGTTGCAGGCAGAAAGGATCTTCTGTACCGGTCTGTCTTGATCTTTAGAAGCGTCTTACTGAAGACACTTTGTTGTTGTTTAGAAACCTTCTGAAGAGGATGCTCACTGTTGTCCATAATCCGCTTCCCTTTCTAAAGAATTCCTAATTGTTAAGTAATATTCACAGTTTCCAGAGGGGTTCCTAGAAAAGAGCCAACCTTCTTTATTGGCTTGTCATTTGCTGACACTCCACAACAGATTTATAGAAGATATGTAGCATCTTGTTGCAAAAGCCGAAGGACCTAAGCTTCCTTAGGAAGTACAGTCTGCTCTGTCCCTTCTTGTAGACGGCTTCACAGTTGTGACTCCATTCTAGTCTTTTGTCCATGTAAACACCAGTATTTATACTCCTCCATCACCTCCACATCTTCTCCCACAATGTTAACATGATACAACTTGTTCTTGTTTATTCTTCTGAAATCTACAATCATTTCCCTTGTCTTGTTGACATTCATGATCACGTGATTGTTTACACACTATGCCACAAAGCTGTTCACCAGCTCTCTGTACACAACTTCTTCTCTATCCTTGATTCACCCAATGACTGCAGAGTCATCTGCATATTTCTGTAGGTAACAGGACTCTGTCTGGTACTGGAAGTCAGAGGGGTTTTTCTTCTGTGATTACTTTAAGAAAAATACAGAAGAATTTGAAATAAGTTTATGTAACTTAAATATTTTAGTTTGCCTCCAATTCATGTCTATTAATAAAAATAAATAAATAATAATAATGATAAAGAAAAAAAGCTAACCACAAATTTCATGGTTAAACAAGCTTCAGGTCATATTTATAAGAATAAAATATTTTGGTAAGCAGGCTTAATAACATTGGTGGTTCTAGAGAGTCTTACCTGTCAGGTTTGGGATAATACTGGAAATGTTACAACATCTACTGCGAGAGATCCGACCAGTCCAGTCAAGCTCCAGTATTCATTATATTTTAAGACATCTGCACAAGAGATCTATAATAAACACTTGTAACCCAATTGCAAACGACAATAGGGTGATCAGATTTTGATTTCCTACGCTACAGACAGTTCTGTTTGGAGAGGGGGATCAATGTTTTTTTTTCATATCATTTCATTAAAGAATACAGGAAATTATGAGAGACTGATTATACAGGAGGACAGGGGGCAAGAGGGGTAGAATACTTGACAGTTATGACAAGGGGCAACAGGGGCCATTGCCTGTAGAACTGTTATGGCCCCTGTCCTTAAGATAATGCTAATTCATTTTCTTATAATTATATGCGTTGGCACAAAAACTGTAACTGACTAGTTGGACCAATTTCACTTAGTACTTTTTAGACTGGCTTCAGCAATGATTTAAAAAAAAAAAGGATCGTAGCTGCAGCAACAGTAAACTATTGTCCTGTTGATTTTGTTTGTTTTGTTTTATTGTTTTCCATATATTTTTTTGGGGGGGGGGGGGGGGGGGTAAATTTGTTTACAATCTGTGCTCCCATAAAAACACTGACCCCACTCGGTTAATTCAGTGTAGAACCGCCTCTGCTTTATAGCCTCATCACCAGATGCTGAGTCTTTTTTGATAGGTTTTAGTCGATGTCCCCGTAGAACTGGTCCTGGCCCCTGTTATGGCCCCTGTACTGAAAACATAATACTAAAAGAAAATTCTAACAATGATATACTGGATCAGGAACAGTAACTGATAGCTCCCTTTTATTTTTTTCTTTACAGTTTTAGTTATGATTTAAAAATGAAGGTCATTGCTTCAGTTATATTTAGATAGAATCACAGTTTTCATCTGTTAAATGTTATTTGGACCACTTAAAAATATACACAAACTCATTTGTTACAGTTGAATTTATCGGTTTGATTTAAACTCTAATTCTGATTTGATTAAAACATATACTTTTCATTTACAATTGGTTAAATATATGTAATATTCCTGAATTATGAATGGACATTGACCGAAAAATCCAAAGAATAGCTTTATTTTATCTTTTAGTATAAATTTATTTAGCAGCTAAATATTTCAGTTGCCTTTTTTTCTCCATAGTAAGGACTTTATTTTAATTTGAGGTAAATAAAATGAACATTTTTAAACCAAAATACAAACTTTCACTTGGAAAAACATAAAAGTTTAAACAAACTAAATGACTTGGAAATTACACTCAATTCAGTGCAGAGCCACAAGTGGCTCTTTGGTTCTGCAGCTCTCTTAATATATTTTAAATGTTAAACTATCATCCTTTTTTTGTTTGTTTTATGCTTTTCTGTGCCCCCATGAAAACGCTGCCCCCATCCTGGCCCCTCTAGTTAATACGGTCTAGAACCGCCACTGCGCCCATATCTTTTGTCACATCTCCAGTGAGGATCCCTTCAGACGGGATGAGACACTGTCCAAGAAACTGCGAATAAGACCCGAGCAGCGGGGGGGACTCTACAGACTATAACAGACGGACAACAAGGTAACATAGCGGATTTCTGTCGCTACTTGATATAAAAAAAAATAAAAGGCTTTCGGTAAGTGGAGCTCCGACTCTCCTGGGTTTAGGTTATATCGAGTTAGTTTTCAGTTCCAGAAACTGGTATAACGTAGACGTAGTTATTGTAAAATACCTTTTATAATTTTAAGATTTTTTTCGTTTTGGAGTTGATAAATAGAGGCGAAATTTATAGAAAATAAATAACTGGTTGTTTCGTCGTTTGACTTCCAGTTCGCTTCATCTTCTGGATGTTATTATCTAAGTTACAGGCGTAATCTAACGGTATGTATCCGAAAACAGACAAATAACATCAACCGAGGTGTTGCTTTTCATGAGTGGACTAATATGGATTCAAACTCTCTCCTTTTTGGAGGAAAATTTAGTATTTTTAAAAGTTGTGTTTTGGGTACCTGATGGATTGTTGGATTTTGGCGCTTTTGAATGTAAATGTTAAGTTCAGTTTGTGATCAATCCTGAGGCGCGTGGACCGCATGTAAAGCACGTGGGGTATGATTATAAATGGGGTCTTGAGTGGAAACACGTGTTTTGTTTTTTTTCCTGTAGCCGCTTAATCAACTCGACCATAGCGAAGATAACGCGAGATGAGTTTGTTCAAAGCCCCGAAACTTGAGTGGATTTTCCCTCCTTCATTTCCTGCTGATGTGGGTCCTAATGTATGCATCAGCATCCTTTGGTGTATTTGTTGGATTATTTAAGTATTAAATTATATACAAACCCAGTACAGTTCAACAGAAAAATGAGCAGACCTGTTAAAAACGGTGTTTTAGTTGAATATCTGCATAAAATCAGCCTTTAATCAGTAGGGTGGACTGTCTCTGTTTCTCTCTGACTGAATCAATATTGCTTGACTTCATGCTGCACGTGTTTGTGCTTTTTACAACTCTGCTGACCCTGAAGCCAGGAGAGAAAAGAGAGGGTGTTTTGTTTTTGCAGTGAACAGTTGGTTGTAGATCACATCTGCCTCTCAGTGAGAGCGGGAGCTTCTTCTCTAAACCTGTTGCATCAGTTGAACACCGACTCCAGAAAGGCATTTAGATTGTTAACCTAAATTCAGTTTATTATAGACACAGATTAAACAGAACTGTCCCTATGGAATGGGTCAATAATACCAGTAAAGATATTAATATTGGAGAGTAGTAGGGTTAAAGGACTAGTAAAAGAAAGCTCTCCTATTCACTGGAACTGATCATTGTGTGTTTCTGAATCCTCAGCTTGTGAGTCACTTTCAAAGGCTGGCAGCTGGAGGTGGGGTTTCTTTTATTTACCCTTAGTGGCGGGAAAGACTTTGGGGTGGGAGTAGGCCCACTGTTGAAGACAATAGACGTCAGAGTTTTGTCTTCAGCTGCACTTTGTCATGAGTGGAAATCTGCTCACATTACGTTTTTTTTTTCTTTTAAAATGTTGTTTTCTGTTTTATTATTGGTTCATTTTCTCAATTGTCATTTTTTTTTTAAATCGAACCAAGGTTAAAAACAAAAAACAACTTTTTGGTTCATTAGATTTAAACTACCTACTTTTGGCATTTTCAGGTGCAGTCTAACCCATCAGCCCAGAGTCATCAGCAGTAATGATGGTGTTAGTTGCCCAAATGACTTCCTCTATCTTTAAAGATGTTTCCTTTTTTATATATATATAATATGCAAGAAGAGCGATTGATTATACTGGACTTTGACAGAAGAAATACTCAGTAGTGCTTATGCAGCAGAGTGAGATACATGTTTAGACTTAAGCCTTTCTGTGACGTTTGTTCATTATTTAATGTATTCATGTGCTTTGTTAAAGAAAAACTGCTAAGTAGATGTCTTTTATATTTTCTCTTTAGTTTTCCTGGAGTTTTTTATGCAGTCCTCCAGCAATATTTGTTCTTTTATTGGAATAAATAAAAAAAAACGCTACAGTTCTCAATAAAAATCCTCCCTCAGACTTTTTAATAAGGTTCAGTTTTTGTGTTTACTTGATCATAGATCGCTCAGCTGGTTGTAGATGTTGGAATTGAACTCAATAGATCCGATAATCAAGATTTAGAAACGATTCTTTCCAGTCTGATCTAATAGTGGATTACTGGTATTAAAACCCTTTTTTTTTAATTTACCATTACCTGAAATATATCACTAAATAGTTTATATTGATATTTAGCAGCAAGTGAGTAGAGTAATGGTAGTTAATAGCAGCTTAAGACAGTTAAAATGCATTAAAAAGATCTTTTGTTACATAAATCTATTTTTAGGGATTAATAGGATAATCGATTCAGGGTTAGAAAATATATATCTATATATAGTATTTATTTATTTTTAACCCAACTCTGGTTGGGAGCAAGTTTGGGACGAATGGAGTTTAGATGCTCTAAGTTTTTATCGTTTCATAGGCCCTTATTAATGCCTTACAATCATATTGAAATATCAAAGGTGTCTTGTTGTCTTATTACAACTGACGGTGTCAGTTATGAAAAAAAAAAAATGGTATTTATTGGAATCGACACATCAGACTTTATAAAGATTTGGAATTGGTGAGAAACCAGGCCAGAAACCTGCAATCGGTGCACCTCTAGTTTTGCCCTGTTTTGTGATGGACTGCACTCAAAAACTGATGTAAAAATAAAAATCTATTCAACTGCTTCTTCTCATGTTTGCTTAAAGATTTGCTGAAATTTTCCAGCTTAGTTTTGGAAAATTGAATGACTGCTGCACTTCCAGCCATCTTACTTATCGATACTCAAGAAGTGTTTTTCCACACATTCATCTGAGTGTTACTGAGAGCTCAATTATAATCTCATCTGATCAAAATACTCAGTTCCAGTTAAGATCTAGATACTGATGAGCAAACCGCACATTTATGATGAAAGAAGAGCGGTTTTCCTCCAATTCATCGAGTTGAAATGTAGATACTGAAAGATTACATTTTCTCAAGGTTGTTTTTTTTCTATTTGCTTCCCTTATTGTCTCTTTGAGAAGTAGCAAGATAGACATGGGTGCTTGTCTAATCTCATTAAAGGTGTTTTGAATTTTCCAAATAAGCGCTCCTGTTGTAGATCTGGGGAAAGTTTTAGCTACTAGATATTTCTCTGGCAACGTCTTGACTTCTAAAAAAAATAAATCTCTGTGCTGCTTAACCAGCAGGTTTTATTGTCCTTCCTATTTTTAAAGATAACTTGTTCTGTATTTCTGTTTACAATTATGCAAACACCATGGAGACAGGAAGTCATCCTTGGCTTTTAACCATATTTTTCCCCCACTAAATAATTAAAGTCTGAGGATTTCAGAACGTTTCAGCTGTAATTTATATTGCTGCATTAAATTATTGCTGCATTAAATTATTGTATTTATGGAATATAAATACAATAATTAACAATATTTTTTAAGATTTTCAATTTGATTTTTTTCAAATTTAACTTGCAGATTTTCTCTTACGCTATTTGAGAAGTCATGACGACAGTATTTAGAGTATGTTGTGATGCCTTCCTGCTGTAAGCTACTGTTAAGTGTTTTATAGACTAAAAAAAAAGTTTATACTTATTGTAAAGTATACATACTTATATGTTCTTTGGGATACAAGGTGGTGGGTTGATGTGCTCCACTGTCTTAGTTTTAATGAGGACACAGGCAGTAGTGTTCTGGATCTACTCCAGCTGTCTGTTTGTTTTTTTTTTGTTGTTGTTTGTTTGTCTCCTGCTGAGACATTAGTCCTGGCTTAAATTGTAGTTCAGCTTCCGTTGTAGCTTTTGTTTTCGTGTTGTGAGTTTCGGATTTTGTTTGGCCCCTTCATGGCCACCGTAGAACTGTAACAAAGCAGTTTATTACCCACATTAACTAAAACAGTCTAAACCTGCGTTTGAAAAATATTTTGCTATTTGGGAGTTTTTACCACAAACCTAGAAAAAAAAAACTCTTTATATACACTTTCAATCTGACTGCCTGGTCTGTTTGAGGAACCTTTACTGAAAAAAAGATAATGTTTTGATGACTTATTTCTTTCCCCTCTCACCAAGGCAAATAAAGCCAGACCATGTCTGTGAAGGTTCTTATCCAGATCATGGCAACACCCTGAGACAAAAACGGGTTCACCCCAAAGATAAAACACCCAGGAGCAAGACGGATGATGTGTTTAACGTTGTTCAGTGTAGTGAATAATGCACAGATTGGAAGAGACCAAGCAACCTCTGCACAGGTGCATGGCTCAACACAGGAGGTCTAACTCCACAGGACAGGACTCAGCTGTTCACCTACACCTGAAGGCTAAAGGACAGTCATTTGAGGGCAACAACGTGACTGAAACCACTCTGACAAGGGAGTTAACAACCCATCAGAACCTCCCTAAATACCATCAACACCCCCCAGATGACTTCTATTGGCCATTATGTTGGAGGGATCAGAGAAACCTTTTGTTTCTTTTGTCACACCTACAGTATATTTATCTCAGTTTTCTCCAGAATCAGTTAGAACTGAAGAAGCCTCTTGGATGAGAGGCGAAAACCTCACATCCAGTTGCCTGAACTGAACTTCTAAGCCAAAGCCAAACCACTTTCTTATCTTCATCTGACATTGTTGACATGAGGCAGGTAAGAGGAATAAAATACAGGATAGAATCCACACACTTTGATCTTATGTGCACAAGCATACAAGTTGTTTTTTTGATGCTCCAAACCTGTTTAGAATGGACATAACAAATGTTTTTTGTATTTTATTTGGTTAAATTTGGAAACTTTTGTTAATCAGTTCTAGTTTGAGGTAATTTTGTTGCTGGATTTGATAGACATGATGTAGACTAACCCATTGATCCTTTGGTTTTATTAGAAAACGTGTTGCATGCGCTGGTAAAATGGAGATCAGATGTGAGAGTGAGAGGAGAGTTTGTTAACCTGTTGACTGTGGCGGATAAATCAGAGGTATCATCATCGTTTTTCATAATGACTTTAGAAAAGAAAGATTCTCCTCCATTTTCAATTGTAAGTTATATCTGTACCGAGTCTCTTTATAGATGTCATGGTGAACCGCCACCTAGCATATTGGATAGGCGCTTGATATTTAATCAGACATGTAAATTGATTTGACTCAAAATTGTATAAGGACATATTTATTTTATGTCGGGGGAAACATTATATCGTTATCCAAACAAATTGATACATTGTATGCTGATAAAGCTCAGGGCCTACAGGGTGTCGTCAATTCACTAAGCTTGGCTTACTAAAGCAACTGTTTCATACATCTCTGGTTCATCATTTTAAACAACCCTTTGACTATAGATGGCTTATTGAAAGCGTTATCCACTCTGTAACAATATCCACACTGAAGAGTGTTGTCATTACTGTGAATTCTTGCTTTTGCTGGTTCACTATTAATAGTTTTTCACATTTCTGGGAGGTTCATCCGGATCCATACATCTATAACTTGTTTGATTCAGGTTTCCAGGGGATTCATTAGTGCAACTCCGTTTGTAAAGCTTTTAAGACGCTTTATCAGGAGGGTTAATGGGTAATGCTGATTTTGATTATATTAAGCATAAAAACATCTAATCCTTTTATGAACGTAGTGCATTACTTGTTATTTAAAGAGCAACTGAATGTGTACAAATGTCACATGTCCTGCATTTGGGCTGTAATTGCTATTTTTTATGGCCTGATAAGAAAGAAAAGACTTCTTCAAAAAACCTTTGAACTGATTTCAGATCAGTTTCTTGCTGTTGTATATTTGTCTGGTTAACTGTGCACTAAAGGTGCAACATACATTCTTTCAATTAGCAGAATTTGTTTCATTTGTCGTTAATTGCACTGACAGGTTTATAGAAGTGAAATATCTTTAATACGAATCAAGTGTTTTTGTTCTGTTTATATATTTCATTTGGTTTAGTTCGGATTTTCATGTGTGAAACACTTTTCGTCCTTTTTTGCCGATCTTCTAAATATGGCCTGTGTCGCAAGCAAAGATCAATAGATCACGGAGATTCATTTTGTTCTGTTACTTCTGAGAAAAGCATTGCAGTCTAATTCTGTCCAGATGAAATGGCATGACTGTGTGTGTGTGTTTGGCTTCCATAAGCTCAAGGAAATGACCCCAGGAGGACATTCTATTCCTCTCATCATATGACCAGCATCAAACTATTCCTCAGTCTGGGAATAAAGGTGACTCTGTTAGAGATGGTTTACAGTGAGGAGCGTGAACTGTTGTCCTTTTTAACATCTAAATTTTAACTTTACATGTTCCACTGATTATATATTTTTACCCACTTGATTCAACTGAAATTTAAGAATAAAAATAATAACATAACATTAAAATTGTTAGATTTCATTGCCGGTGTTGAATGTCACAGAGAGGACAAGCAGTTTATATGTAAAAGTGCAGCACTCACAGACTGCAAAGTGTCCACTGTGTGTGTTTCTGGTGGGCAGCTTTCCAGCACAAGGCAGCTTTTGCCAGTTGGCTCATGAGAATGGTGCACTGGGAGAGAGACAAACTTTGCAGGATCATGGCCTTGGTGGTATGTTTTAGATGGGACCCTGTTGTTGTTGATGTTGCTTAAAATGCTGCTGACTGTGATGAGCTTTGGCTGACTGAGCGGAGAGAAAAGAATAGACATTTGTTGTGACAACAACTGCACAAAAAAGTTAGTAAAATATTTTTGTAAATAATTTATTCTAAAAAAAAAAGAAAAATGTTCATCCTAGATTTCTAGAATTAACAGCCAAAATTGGAATCAATATTAAAGTAAAAGAAAATATTCCCCTTGAAATTTTATTAAGGTGCTTCAAACACAGAAATGATTCTGACAAAGACAAAAATAATGCTAACACAGAAATGTATGTAAAAGAAAAATGCTGCAAAGTCAGAAAGTGGAGAAAAGCAAAGTGCAAATGCACTGCAATACATAAATGCTGTAAAGACATAAACATGTTCCTTATTTAAATGATGCTAGCATGTAAAACGCAGGCACTTAAGAAATACTGCAAGTAGCAAAAAAACCACAGGTTAAGAGAAGCTAGCTGCCCATAACCAAAGTCGTCCAGACCACTAGCAGGAGTCTCATAGTGAAGACGGAAATTTGCTGCTTAGAGACATTGAGTGGTTAAAAAGAAAAACAAACCTTTTCCTTCTTCCCTCCAAATAAACAGTTTATGAAGGATCTGGTTCATAGACATAAATATGTGTCCATGTCTATATTGTGATCCATATGAGATGGTCGGCTCCCTCTAGTGGTTTGGAGCACTTCCGTTTTAATGTATTTGGAGCGTGTTTTCCCCTCTTGGACACCTTAACATTATATTGAATAAACATGCATCCAATTAGTCAATGCATACAGTCTTCATACACGTCACCTAAAATATAATTGGCAACCAAATATTGAACCCTGCTACTTCTTTGCCATCGCAAATAACTTGATGTCCCAAAAAGACAGTTTTAAAAGCATCAGCTTACAGTTTTTATGGCGATTTTAATCAGTCTATCCAAGATCAGAACAGACAACATGGATGAAATACTTGGTTAAATATAATGTTTTTCAAGGGTTATAAGTTCGCTTCAGCTGCTTTTGATGTTTACACCTAAGCTGTTTATGCTAGCTTCGATGCTAGGGCTAATGGAGGATTGTTTGAACATTTTGACGTTAAACAATGCAGCCAGACAGAAAAATGTGGGTTACTCACCCGTCATGAAGGTCATCATCATTTGGAGTATTATTTTGAAATAATATATTACTTTCTTTTTATGCATTCCCACTAATGCTATGCTAGGTTTTCTGACATCCATGCTTTTCATACCAGTTGTATTTGATCATTTCAAGCTTAGATTGGAATTATGTGGGGATACTGAAGTTGTGTTTTCTTCCTTTTGATGAACTCTTGATCTCTTTTTTTATTAGCTGTTGCATTTAGGCTATTTTGGCTGAGCAGAAAACCTAATGGTGATCAAAAAAAGTTTAATGTCAAATGTGTGTCCTTGTGTTTTATTTTTTTAGGTTAATTATGTTCAGTAAGATTTGATCTGAGGTTGTTTTGCAGTTTTGAAATAAGGATTACCCTCGAGTGACAATAAGGGGTTAGGAGAAGGATTGAAATTTATTTCAGGATCATACAAGCAAGACAGAAAGAATAAAAAGCAGATAAGATGGTTGCTTTATAAGGGAATCTGTGCTTTACCGCTGCTGGGGAGGAGTTGTAGCAGACAGAAATCCCACGTAGTATAAAACATCTCTTTGTAATGCCGTTTTTGCCCAGGAGTATGTTAAACTAGGAGTTTTCGTGCCAGAGATGGTCACATGTACATGCATGGAATGTTAATGTAAAGCTCCAGGAGAAGGGCTGGGTTGAAGAGAACGGGGTCTCTGAGGTTTGAGGAGGAGGGATAGACAGGAGGATGCAAAGTGGGGCAGGTCCAGTGTCTTTAGACAGCTGGGTGTTAACCTAGCGAAGCTCTGTATGGTATAAATGAGACATGCAGGGCTTGTTCAGCTGCTGCGTTGGCTGATGAGAGGAAGCTGGAGTCCCCAGTCTGAGCTGGACAGCTTTTAGACAGTAAGTCTCTTTTATTTCAAGGTAATTTCTCATGTTCTGACATTAGGAGATCAGATGTAACTTTTACAATTATTACCTGCCCTTCCCAGTGAGGGTTTGGTTGTTTCTCTGAACTCTTCAGTGCAGGTTCAGCAACCTAATTCTCTTGTTGCTACATCTTTTTTTTTGTAATGTTTAAAAAAAAGGCTGTTTCATAAGATTTTTGCTGTCCCGCCCACTTTTCTGCTGGAAACCGCAGTGTTTTCTATTTATCTCAAAGTTCATCTATCAGTTTTATCAGACTTATTTCTTCTTTTTTTTTTTTTTTTTCCTTGCACGAGATGCTGATAGTTGTTCAGCAAGAAGAAGCTCTGCCTGGTTCTTCTGATGGCTATCTCTTAATGTAATCGACCAAGCCCTGCCTATGCCAGCTTTATGCCAAGTTTCAGCTCCTGCTTTTATAAATAGTGTCCCATCCCAGCCTGGAAAATAACAATTTGTGAATTAATGAACTGACAGCAGAGGCCTGAGAGCCAGTATGTAAATATAATCAGTTACCAGTGAGGAAATAAGAAAGCGTGCTATCATTAACTGTAGTACCTCCCAAACACCTCGCTTCTAACCAACATCCAAACAAAAAGAGATGTTTGTGACCCACAGATCACAACGTTTTTATCACTTTAACATTCGATATGTCTGAATCAGACCAGCAGTGCTTTAGGCATCTTTTCCACATATATTAGAGCCTCTGATGCCTCTGATATGAAAAATGTCCGTTCTGTAATGTTAACGTCTCTTTTTCTGCTGGTTGCAGACCTGGTGGCCTAATCTAAGACTGAACAAGAACCAGAGACCGACTGAACACCATGACAGCCATCAATGCACCTAAAGACAAGTAAGACAAGTTTCTATGACGTGCAATGGATGTAAGCAACCAAGCACTAACCTAAAAGGGATGAATGAGTAGAATAAATAAAAAAAACATTAATATTTAGAAGACGATAACAATTAAAAGTAGAAATAATGACTATAACAACAACTACAGCAGTGTAGGACCCAGCAAAGCAGAGCTAACCCCTCAGATCAGATCATCCAGCTGGATGTTGAGGGGCAGCGACACAATTGAAGGATGTTAACGTTCACATTCAGACCCAAGTGGTTGGTGAGAGAACCGAAGGAAGCCAACAATAAATTCATTTGATTTTAATTCAGTTTCTTTCACCTACTATGCTTTGGATTATTGAAACTCTACACCAGCAGTGAGTAGGTTTGTTGACATGAAAATGAAGGGCCTGACCGATGAACTCTCATGTGGGTTTCCTTTGTTCCCAGATACCACGCAGTATGGATTATTTTCTTCATCCTGGGATTGGCAACCCTCTTACCGTGGAATTTCTTCATGACGGCCACAATGGTAAGATGTTTCCTTGGACAAATAATCCAAGGAGCTGCTTATTGTTGGTCTGACAACAGACAAGGTTTGGCTCTGCTTGTTCAACTTTACAGAACCTCACATTAATTAGATGAATGTGTGGAATTAAGCACATGTCGGATGGATTTCTACTGAGCCTTAAAATCAGATCCCATATTGCAGCGAGGGAATGACGGCCATTAACGAATTTGTATCCCTTTGCTTTTCTTCAGTACTTCACAAACAGATTGAAAGAGCCTTTGACTGTCGGCACCAATGGGACCTCAGAACGCTCTGTGCTGGAATCCAAGTTCAACAACGTGATGACGCTCTGCGCCATGGTGCCTCTGCTCATTTTCACCTGCCTCAACTCCTTCATACACCAAAGGTACACATCCTGTATATAATGTCGAAATCTTCAACAAACGTGTTCTTCTGTATTTTTGATGTGATTGTTTGTGTTTTTATGTATTATGTAGCTGATTTACTTTATTTATTCAAGAGGAATTGATGCAACCCTGAAAGCATGCGGATGTATATCCTCATGTCATGTTTGCTTTTATTAGACCCCAGTACATGCTTTCTATGGACAAGCACATCCAGGAATGCTATTTGTGTTTCCCACTTCCGTCTTTTCACTTTTTTTTTTTTTTTTTTTTTTTTTTTTTACACCTGCTTCATCTCTGTTTCCTTCCTGCTAAGATGGAACAAAAACTTGCACCTTGTGACCGAGTTCGGCTGCTTATTCAGTACTTCCTTTTTGTGCGCTCTCTATTTATTACAGAATCAAGGTTTACTAGTCGTAAACCAAAGTTTAACACATTCCTCCCACTGTCTGTGTTTGTCGTAGGATCCCTCAGAAGCTGCGCATCTCAGGCAGCCTTGCTGTCATCTTCATAGTTTTCATGCTGACGGCTATACTGGTCAAAGTGGACATGGAGCCTCTGCCCTTCTTCACCCTGACTATGATTAAAATCATCTGCATCAACTGTAAGAGATTGTTTTATACTATTAGTCATCTTAAACTTTTAACAGAAACCTGATCAATGAAGCTTTGGTTTCTATTCTCTGTTGTGTCTAAACATGGAGACATTAGTGAGAGTTTATTGAACCAGTTCTTTCATGTCTTTTCCCTGTCTGAATGGTTCACTACCTTGTATTTATTCTACGTATTACCACTGAGATCAAACTGGAATATTTAATATTTTCGAGTAGCAGACTCAGTTAAGTAATATTGGAAAATTAAACGTTTTGCTAATGGTTGCAATAATCAAATTACGAGCAGAGAGGGCAGGTGCTTGCTCTCTATTTTCTTATAACAGATTTACAATCTATTGACTATTTTTCTGTGTTTTGAAGCTGTATTTTTTAAAGACCTGAAAAGATCTATAAGATTTTATTCATGTTATTTTTTTTTTTACATCATGATTCTCCATCTTTCTGGTTGATTTAATGTTTGGGATTAAACAGCGACGAGAGATGCTCACGGCGTCACACTGTCTGTTTGTTCTGTGTTTATTTGCAACAAGTCACAACACAGCAGGGATAAGCTCATCCTCTTCCTCTCCCCATTGGGTTGCCTCTGACCCCCATGTTCTCACGCACAAAGAGCCTGATGTGTTTTCTAAAGGAGACCTCGAAGCTTTCACATCCACTTCTGCAGCTTTGTGTCTGATGGTTGTGTCTTTCTCCAGCGTTTGGAGCAGTCTTTCAGGGCAGTCTGTTCGGGCTCGCAGGGATTCTGCCCGCCTCCTACACCACTCCCATTATGAGTGGCCAGGGTCTGGCCGGTGCCTTCGCTGCCTTCTCCATGATCTGCGCCTTGGCCAGTATGTATCGCCCAGAAACCACACAAGATCTCCTACTTGTTCCTTAGGCATCACTTCCTGCAAAGTTCAGGTCCAGTTGAGGGACTGCAGCTTCTTTTGACGCAGATTAGAAAGATTCAGTTTCAGGAGTCAGCGAGAGACGACAGACAAGCAGATTTATACCGATCCTGCTTCAGTTTCTGTTCATTAAAACTACTTGGAAATAAACATCGACAAAAAGGTGTTTCAGCACATAGATGTTAAGATGATATCAATGCTTAGGAATGTGCTTTGTTTAATAGAATCAGTCAACTATAATTAAACTCTTTCATGAATTAATAAGAATTTAGCTTCTTGGAATTGTTTACATTTTCAGGAAAACATGGGACTGAGTTCAGTAAGTTTAGTTGATTACTGCAGCTTTTTGAACCTCTAACCCTCACATGGTCCCACTCTGGTTTTAATGAAGAGATTTATATCCATCCGATATAGTGAGCCCTAATCTCTATTTTTGCTTTCCAAGTGCAATTTACCATTTATTTCAGTCAGACAAATGCAGTTCTCCTTGTAACCTTTACAGGATTAAAAGTTGATTTTTCTTTTATATTTATTTATTTTACACAAATGAGGGAAGCATTCAGAACCACGCATCAAAAAATCGAATCATACACTTTATTTAATCATTTCATTCATGTGTCTTGTTGTGTGAAGATGCAGCAGAAGATCCAAACTAAAGCCCAGCAATTATCCCTCCGTGGTTAATTTGCATTTGATTGATGTATATATTTATTAATGTAGTTGCAAATAAAAGCACTAATATTTTAGGGATTTTGTGCGTTTTGTATCCACAGCTGGATCAGAGCTGCAAGACAGTGCTTTTGGTTACTTCATCACCGCCTGTGTTGTTATTCTTCTGGCCATAACGTCCTACTTCATGCTGCCAAAGATGGTAAAAATGACCTTCTTTTTTTTAATCAACTCTGTTTTTTTTTTTTGTTAACTCTGAATTTTTTTGTATCTATTTCATTGTAATGTTTTTTTTTTATGGACAGGAGTTCTTCCAGTACTACATGGAAAGCAACAAATCGAGCCCGTCTACTGATGAGGAGAACAAGATGGACTTATTGAAGAAAGGTGCATGAAGCCGTCTGCTCTGTGATTCTGCTGCTTTAAACGAAACATATTTCAATGACCTTTCATAAATCTAAGCTTTTTATCCAACAGATGTTTAATCTGAACATTATAGTAGTTTCACCTAAAAAAAAGTAACATCCCACAGATTCTGTAATATTTAAGGGCTAAAGTTTAACATCTTTCTTTCTTCATCTGTTTTTAACATGTGGGGTTTCATTTTCATATGTTGTTTCTCTGCTGCTCATTTCAGGTCGTTCACCTATGAAAAAAATGTCCTTTTAATCTTAAAACTTGTCGGAGCCTGTCTGTTATTTAGTTTGTTTTATTCTAAAAACACAAAAACAAAGTCTGCAAAGGTTAAAAAGTGATTCCTCTCCAGTGTTTTCTGTTTGGAGACAACGATCTCATGGGACTTCACTGAGCAGAAGACTTATTGAATGGAAAAATGAAATCATGTTTGCTGCTAACTGACCTTGACTTGACTTTGTGTGAGTCAGAGTTACTTTTTGGCTTAGTTATGGTTATAACAGAGTTATTTTTAAACTAGAGCCTCGTCTGTGTGACTGACCGAGTGCGTCGCTGTTTCTTCTTTGCTGATTTTAAAAGGCTGTTTTGTTTTGTTCCCCTAGAAAATCAAGAGAAGCAGCCGGGGACGAACCTGATTGAGGAGGAGACCAGCGGCAGCACTTCTGTGTTTAACATCTTCACACAGGTGCAGATAATTGGTTGTTCACTTTATATTAGGCTTGGGAGCAAACATGCATGTTTTTAAAAACTTAGCCTTTTCTGACGAAGACTGGACCAATCACAGCGCGGGAGGCGGGGTCATAATGCGGCAGTGCTTTTCTATAACCACAATAGTCTAGACTGCAGCAGCAATTTAGCTTTTCTTTACATAAGACCTGTTAATATGATTTAAATTAAAACAACTGGCTGCTTAATAGCTTTTCTTTTAAATAAAAATATATTTTTGTGTCCCATCCGTAGAGAACTGATTGGTTCTTAGCTGTTTCCACTTTGTAGACTGATATTTCATGTAAACTGCTCTGTGATCAGATCTGGGTGATGGCTCTGTCTGTGTGCTTCATCTTCACCGTCACCATCGGAACGTTCCCAGCAGTGACCGTTGATGTAAAGTCAACGATAGCCAACGGCGGCAGCTGGGGTGAGTCTGATTTTACAAGAAAGTGAGGTCAGAGCTCCTGGTCGCAAATGTGGAGAAATTAGATTCCTGTAATATTTCGGTAGA
Source organism: Jordanella pulchra (assembly GCA_034780135.1). Classification (NCBI taxonomy): domain Eukaryota; kingdom Metazoa; phylum Chordata; class Actinopteri; order Cyprinodontiformes; family Cyprinodontidae; genus Jordanella; species Jordanella pulchra. Next base: position 24,447 of record JAUZNJ010048212.1, read on the forward strand.
AGAACGGCTGTTTTTATCTAAGTGAAAAAAGCTGCAGCTTGGAGACAGTTTTTCCTCCACACTGTGGGTTTCAGGGAGACGAACCCAGGGTTTGACGCAGTGATGGCTGGACTTGATTTATGTTGCTTATTCTGTATCTCTGCTGAGGTGTTCACAGGAAGCCCAAGTGGCTTTGATAGGACCACCCTGTATTGTTGGGTCTGGTGTCTTATCTTGATAATAACCTATATTCTATGTCCGAGTCCATGAAGCTCATCAGCAGACAGGTTTTCTTTGATCTGGTAGACGACTGCATTGACTGTGGACTTCAGGAATAATCTGGACTGATACCAGCAGACGACATCGGACCATCATCTGAAGTGGTCATGAAAAAAAGCTCAATCCAGTTCCACATAATCTCATTGCCATGGATTCCTCTCCTGTGCTGCGATTTAAACACAATTCTGTGATTTGTTTTGTTGTTTAACAAACACACTTCTGAGGGAAAAGGATGTTCTTCTGTCTTAAGCTTGAGAAACAAAAAATACCCCATCAACAATCTTGGCTTGAGCAGTTCTGGGAAAATGTACAAAAATCCCCAGAGCCAATATTTCTGTTAGACAGTAGATGAAACAAAGGGATGCAGGTAGTTTTCAAAAAGCCTTGTACTGATTACAACAGCAGCCTGGAACATGGAGATGAGGATTTCTTGAATCCTGCATGTCTGTGGTGCATCAGAGCTGATAAAGCGGTTCTCCTCAGCTATCTGATTTCTGCCAGGTATGTAAACATGCTCTCTGACATCATGTTTTCTACATCGAAATTCACTGTTATCTAAAAACGCTGCTTTGGACCAAAGAGAAACAATTCTGACTGGTTTCGTCCTCAACCTTTGTAAGGCGTTTCTGACCTTGTTGGTTGTTCAGAAGAAGCTCAGACACGAGCAATAAGAGAGCCATAGGTTATATACTGGATTTGTCTGTTTAATGGACTTTAATCTCCGACTCCTGCATCATCCAGGACCTCCTGAATCGTATTTGCTTCAGTCCCATGAAGACTGCAGCTCTGCCTTCTTGTAAATGGAGCTTTTTCTACCAAACTTCTTCCTTCCACCCAACTTTCTCAGAATATTATACATCCTTCCATATGTCTAAAAGATTTTCGCTTTTTAAATTGAATGATCAGACCTAATTAACTTTGCAATCATATAGATTATTTTGAATCTTTACGAATATATTTGTTGGATTTGTTTTTACTCTATTTTAGCTTTGCTAATAACAGTGGCTCCGATCATCTAAAACAAAATAATGTGAATAATTTCCTCATGTCTTATCCTAGCTGAATAATCAGATTGATTCAGAGCGACATAAAAATGCTCCTTTAGAAAAGTGCTGTTCAAATGAGGACGTTGTCTTATTTCCAGACTCTCAGCCTCCGTGTAGTCGTAGATATTTGCTTTCCAGAGCCGTATGAGCCATGTCTGTTTTCAAACCCTCCTCGTTTTGATCTGTTTCCAGAAACCTACTTTATCCCCGTGTCGTGTTTCCTCCTCTTCAACGTGATGGACTGGGCTGGCAGGAGTCTGACGGCCGTCTGCATGTGGGTCAGTAACGGCACCTACACAGCAGTGTAACTTTAACAGACCAGCTGAGTTCAAAAGAGCTGCTTATAACCAAACATAACAATAAATACAGAGTAACAGCAGACGGCGATGGGTGAAGGCGCTCTCTGAAAAAGCTCAATGGTTTGATCCATTTAAAGTGATGGTAACACTTAGTGCCTGTTCCCCTGCAGCGATGACAGCTTAATGGCTGTGTCAGATGTTTACCCATCTGTGCTTGATATGAAGAAAGCTGAAAACAAAAAGCTGTTTTCCTGTTAAAAGTCCAGAGGAAGGAGTTTTTTTTTTTTGCTGAGATCAAGGGTTTGTTTTAGAGACCAATTCAATTTAATTCTACTTTATTTATCCCCCAAGGGAAATTCAGTTTAGGGACAGTCTGTCCAGTCTGTGTGTTTTATTTCTAAGTCTCTATAAAGGTCAGAGCTTTCCTTTCCTTCTTATGGGGTGGATCAATGGTTGAGGGGCCCTTGGTTAAACTTCAGTCTCCTGAAATTATGGAGCCGTTTCTAGATCTTTCCTCTCTTCCTGAAATTTATGTTCTAAACTTTTGATAAGGGAACATCAACAATGAGTAGAAAGCAAGAGTCAAAAAAAAAAAAAAAGAAATTTAACAGCTGTATAATCAGCTATTGAAAAAATAGTTACATCAGTTCAAAAAAAACCAAAACACCAGTTCTCGATGGGGTCTGCAGATGGCGCCGACAGGAGAGCTGTCAGCTGGAGTGGATTATAAAGCTTTTATTAGTTTGGCCAAACAACAGCGCATCAGATCGGAAGCAGAGCTAAACAAACGAGAAGGTTGTAAAAGTAAAAACATCTTTACTTTTACAGGCTTCCTGTTTGCAAAAGGGAAAAACCAACAATCTGGAAACATAAGGAAGAGATGAGACACATGAAGACAGGAGATCCAAATGAATGTTTAGAAACAGGAGGAACTGCACACAAAGGAATTCATTTAAAGATTTTTTGAATAAAAAGAAGCATCAATTTTTAAGGGAGTAGTTTGGTTTTATTTGGATTCTTATAACACATGCGTATGGAAAGTTCAACCCTCCTTTTTCTTAATGGAATTACATTTATTAGTATGAGCAGCTTATTAACTGCTACCACTGGTAGTTTCTTTTTTCAGGTGAACTCATAGTCTTTGAACTTGGACAGCCTCCTTTCCATCACCCTAATTTTATTACACCCTCCCCTGATTTTCAGACAGACTGAAGTCAGGACTCCATCTGGGCTGCTTTATTTTATTTATTAGTCATGTACCATGTGCAAAAACATTAAACTCACGAGGAGAAAGGATGCTTTGAACCAGATTTAGCTAAAGCTGCTTTCCATCTGCTGTTACTGAGCAAGTTTGCATGACAATATGCAGTCAGAGGAAACCGCTGAGAATAAAAGAGGAATTTAAACCTAAATCTGTAAGTAGTCCTCTAGAGATCACCGACTGAAGGTAAGAAGAATATGAGGTCATTTCCCTGAATCTTTATCCTCGTTCCTTAAATTCTCAGACTTCAAATCAAGGCAGGCAGGTCAATTCAATTCAACTGGAGGTTTACGATGAACAAAGGTTAATAATGAAGCTGTTATGAACCAAATGTTGGAACCTGGCTGATAAAGAATAGGTTTGAGGCAAAACAAAATCCGGATGTATTTTGTCCCTTGCTGAAAGTGAGAGGGACATCTTTAATGCTGCATGGCCATGCTGGATACTGTAGCTGTTAATTAAGATGGTTTTGTTTTGGGTGTGAAACCTTTGGCTAATTTCCAGAGATATTCCCATAGACAACATGGTGGTTATCCAGAAAATAAAAGGGAACAGTGTGGAAGTCCTAATTTCCTGTGATGTAATGGAACCAGGTCTGGGTAGATGGAGGCCACTTACAGCACGCTGTCCTGCGGAGGAATGCGGCTTCGCTGTTGTCAGCTGTTGTAGAGACATGTGAGCTTATTTATCATCAGCAGACGGAGATAATCGGGGTCTGACTAGATTCCTCTGGTCTTGCAGGTAAACTTGCCGTTAAAGTCTCTTCATCCTGTCATTAAAGCTTATAATTAAGTGAAATGAGAAAAGTGAAAGGTTGAAGCAGGTCAGGTCTAATCACAGGGACATGGATGGAGTCATTTCTCTGGTAAAAGAGATCTGTAGCTGGTTTTAAAGTCTCCCCTCTGTGTGTCCAGCCGGGGAAGGACAGTATCTGGCTTCCTGTCCTCTGTGGCCTGAGGGTGATCTTCATCCCGCTCTTCATGCTGTGCAACGTCGAGCCTCGGAATTACCTTCCCGTGTGGTTTTCTCATGACGCCTGGTACATCTTCTTCATGATCCTGTTCTCCTTCTCCAACGGATACCTGGCCAGCCTCTGCATGTGCTTTGGACCAAAGTAAGTGCTGCTGCTTCAAACTGATCAAATATATTTTTAATATTCATATTTTTTTAATAGGCTTAATATTGATGATCTAATAATAGTTTCCTTGTACTCTCCTGGTTAGCATGTTCCTCATACCTTTTCCTCTGTGTTTCTGCAGGAAGGTACCACAGCATCAGGCAGAGACAGCAGGCGCCATCATGGCCTTCTTCCTGTCGCTGGGCTTGGCGCTGGGCGCTGCGTTCTCCTTTGCTTTCCGGATCATGGTCTAAACGTGGATTTTTGACGTATGTCAGACAACCTCGCTCTCATCACCTCCACTTGTCTAAGTGGAGATCAAGCCAGAGAAGACTAGAGACCCTCTGTCTTCCACTTATGTTTTGTTTTTTTTTAGCAGAGACTCATCCTGGCAGTACGAACTAAAAACATTAATTTAATGGCTTTATTTTTTTTTTTTACTCCAGATTCAGGAAATTCTCTTAATCTAAACCAAAAGTGTTAGAGAAGTGATAGAGGATACAGATTGGTGTCCTGGTGCATCCTGTGTGTTAAAAAGATTGAGGGGGGGATTTTTGAAGCAATAATATTATTATAGCCTTTTAATGTCCTTTGTATTAGATTTTCAATTAGAACAGGAACCTCATTTAAGGCATTCAGTCAACAGCTGTATAAACAATGCTGTGAACTGCTGCTCCTAAGCTTTTCAGTATTTATAACCAGTAGGTATAATCAGTTAGCTGTGATCATTAAAATGTTATAACAGATGGAAAAGTGCCACTTCATGCTGGACCGTTGGGTCGTGTGAGGAAACCAAATGAACTAAGACAACCTGGGAACATGATGAACTCTGAAGGGAAGCTTCACTGCAGTCACTATTTATGCTTCCCTTTTAAAACAATCAGAAACAAGCAATGCAAAGATGAATCTCATCCTCATTTTTGTTTGGTGGGGGGAGAGAAATAAGCAGTGATCTGGTTCTAGTTTTAGACCACCTACCTAGATCTGGCATCACTTTGAGTATTTGTATTGTATTTTTATTTTATTTTTTTGTACTGTTGAACAAAGCATGTATTTCTGAAAGCAATATGAAAATGAATGAAATCAGAAAAACTTGCAGCTATTTGTGACATGAAACTTTAGGAAATTATTTGAAAGGTGATTAAACCTAAAAGTCAGGAAGTGTGCCATTTTTATGCTTAGTTTAAAATTAGGTTTTTATACAAGCAATAGTTTGTCCTCCTAGCTCACTTTAAATCTATTAGCCTGTGTTGTTTTTGTTAGTATTTCATGGTACTTAAAAAAAATCTGTTTAATTCTACAATAGTAACCAGTTCTAGACCACCAGTTATACAAATTCTAACCGATGAATGCTTGAAAAGCAGTATAGATGTCTTTAGAGCCTTTTATGTGAACAAAATAAATGTACTTTTTAAAAAAAACTCAAACATCGGCTCCTCCTGCTGGTCATTGCTGAAATTGCAGGTATCTTTCCTCTTAAGGTTTAAGATGAATCTTAACAGAATAAAAAAATCATCAAAAGGTTTTCAGTAATTCAGTCTAAAAAGGGATTTTCTTAGAACTGTTAAAAAAACTGTTTTTCCTGTAAATTTCACCAACAAAAATCTATTTTTGATTTCTGTTTAATCCTATTCAACTACCGGGGAGGTTTAGAGGATTCACCACAGACAAGGGCATGAGCATCAGCTGAGAGTCCTCCCAAAAACAGCAGTCTACATGGGAGTAAATAGGGGAAAAGAAACCCCTGTTTCAGTGATCTAGAATCCTCTATGAATGAAAGAAAAGTTTAAATCTGAGATCAATGGCTTAGTTTGTAAAAACCCTGAAGAGTTAGAGCTGCTTTAGGTTCCAGCTGAAGATGATGCGGGGAGCCCAGTCCTCCATCTGCTGGTGTCTCCTCACCGTCTTCATGTCCAAAGTCAGCCCAGTTCTCTATGAGAATATAACAGCTTCCTAATGCTTATTCCACTTTCAGCAGGACTTGGAATCAGTCCACTATGCTAAAGGGATCACTGGCCTAAACTGAACCTCAGAATGTATGAAAGAATATCAAGGGAAATGGGTTGAAGTTCACTAAAGAAACATGTTTTTTTTTTCTGAGCAGAACCAGAGTAATTTATGGAAAAGGAGCCCTGGCCCCAATCTATTAGAGCAGACTGGCATCTTTGCATTTGCTGCAATTTAATTTCAAAAAAGAACTTTTAATAAACAGTAAGACAGAATTGTTATAAAAATAGAAATGCTTAGAACATAACTCAGTTAAAGAAATAAAACATGCAAGTTTTCTTTAGGCTAATCTTAAAAATACCCATCAAGTGATAAAGATCAAGATGTATCCCATAATTCTGGGGTTTTATCTGTAAACCATAATCTCAAGGGATGAACAGAAATTAATCAGTAATGAACTAAACCCAAAATGATGCACCTGTTGTAAATTGACATAAGTCACAAAACCAAATAGTTTTGCATTTATCTGTTTTGCAAGCTTTAAATTATGTAAATAAAATGTATTTTAAAGTTTAGATTTCTAATTTGAAAGTAGTGTCAGCCTCTTGCAGCAGGTTTATTCCTGGGAGATACCATCATTTTTAATCAATGCATGGTTTAGAAAACTGAAGATGTATGTATAAAAAAATTAGGGTTTTCTTTTTTTGTAATAGTTTTAAGCCATTACAATTCAGTACATTTTAGGAGTGAAACCTTCTGTTCAGTCTCTTTTACTGTAGCGCCATCATGTGGCCAGATTAAATCAATACAATTACACTTTCAGTGCATCAACATTGATCTTTACTCCTAAATGTTTCAAAGCTTGATTTTATACTGAAACCACACGGCCGGGTTTAAAGCTGATCTTTTTAGGAAACATTACGCATTGAAATTGCTTTAGATGTTCCACAAATTCTTGCTCTACTGGGTTTTGGAAATAAAGTCTCTTCTGTTCAATTTAATGCCAAATTATTTTGACTATAT
>JAUZNJ010048223.1:0-31379 GCA_034780135.1 Jordanella pulchra
TGTTCTGAGGACACATCCCCTGTAACTCTGTTCTGGACTCTGTGTTAATAAAACGTCTTAATTTCCACTACAACCTGGTTCTGCCTCTGCCTCACCACCCACCAAACAACCGCTCCATGACAGAAATAAGTTAAGAGGTATATTTCTGATGCCAATAGAGGAAAGTCTGTTCAGGAGGATGGTGTGTGAATCTGTATCAAAGGCCCCAGTCAAATCAAGCAGGAGGAGAGTGGATATTGAGCCAGAATAAGCAGCAAGAAGATCATTAATATACTTAAGAAGAGCTGTTTCAGTACTATGATGAGAACAAATGCCTTTATCTTGGTCCTCTGTTTCAGCTATACTTAGATATTTTTTGTTGTTTATTTGCTTCTGATACTTCTACTAGCACTTATTCAACTACAATAATAATTATAATCACATTCATAATAATGTTAATAACTATATGATGATAATATCATTAAGAAACTGTGAGCTTAGAAACAGTAAACACAGTAACAAACTATTGGGGGAACAAAGCTAAGCATTTAGTTATTATAATTTTTCACTTTAATAAATTAGAGAGTACATTATGCAGTCGGTATGAACACAAATCACCATAAACTTTACATCTAATATTTCCTACTTAACATGAGCCACTTATTTCAACATCCGTTTTAACCTATGTTTATGACACTGCACTACAACCCTTCTCTGCATGTTTAATGCTCTCTACTGTTCTCGCTTTTGTATTGGAAACTGCAGCAAAAAGCTGCGATGCAATTATGCTTTATGTCAACAATGAGCCAATGTTTTTCACCATTTGATTGCCTGTTCACTGAAGTGCCTGAACCTAAATTCTCACTTCTCAGAGTAAACACATATTAACCTTTTCAGCACTCCTGGCTCTGCCTGTGTTTCACTCAGTCCCAGAGGTACCTCAGCACAACACTTTGGTTTCACTTGTTCGAGGAAAAAAACACCACAGTTTTGGTCATCTTTTCATATTTTTCTGTGCTTCTCTTTTCATGTTGAGTCGCTTGCTTTTTTTTTTCATAACAGGGTCAAAGAAACATCCACTTTCTTCTGATTTGTGAAAGGTGGATGGCTCCTTTCAAAATAATAAATTCAATTTGAAACATTTTTTATAGCCCCAATTCACAACAAATCCAAGGGCCAATTAATACAAAGAAATATATATGTTATATATAGATATATATACCATTATATACATGTTTCAGCTTCCTAAATATGATCAAGTTAAATTAAGTTTTTTGGGGGCTGTTGTTTCACATGTCATATTAGTCAACTGGTGTCAAGCAGGTCTGACCCGGATGATCTGAATAAACAAGTTCTTTCTTTGTAGAATAAGTGTGTCATTTGATGTGTTCGATAAGGGTGTATGTGCTTGTTAACTTTTTTGAAAATTTTATTTTATGTCCTTACATTACTGTCTTGCCATTTTCCCTCTGTATTTTAAGGATCAAATCAGATTCTGGCAAAGGATTGCCTTTGCTTTAGCAGAGTAATTCTGTGGTCAGATATTCTTTAGCAGAGAAAGTGGATTTTCAGTGGATTTTCTTAGCCACTTAAAAATGCAGGTATACAGCCTAATGCTGCCTTTGTGTTTTTAGCATTTTTGGCTTTCAATATTGTTATTTATACTGTTGTTGAAAAACAAAATGTGGAAAAGACTTGTCATCATTCCCTCTGTGCTTAATTTCTTTCTATCTTGTTTTTTGTGGTTGCCTTGTTTTGTTGGATGACCTTATTTCCTTGTTTGTTTGTAGAGAGCTTTGTGCTTTTGGTTTAGTTCCCTCTGTGTTATCTGTGTTTATAAATCTCCTTCCATCAGTTTTGCCGGTCAGTACTCCCCCTCAGCTGTTTACTATTCCCCTGATTTAACTCATCTAGTTAGATAGACTTTATTTCCCCCCTTTTGTATTTAAGAATCCTGATTTTTATTGTTTGCTGCTCTATTCTTCCTCTTTCCCCCTCGGTCCATATCCTGCTCTCCTGGTGTCCTCCCTGTAGGTTTGGTCAGTTTTCTTATGAAATTATTTTTCAACTCATCAAATTACCTCTTTCTCATAATACATAAAATGTGTGGCAGTGGTACATTTTACTACAGACTTGGATTGGGAAAAATAACTTGTGAACTTGTTCTTTTTCCTGTGACAAAGCCTCCTTTCTGGTAGAAATGTGTCCTAGTAGCTCTATGAGGTCAGCTAGAGTGTTTCAGCGTAGGATGTTGCAGATGAATCAGGACCTGTAATTCAAAGCCATGTAGGTGTGACGTGTCCCTGAATTGTCAGTGGGTTTTGTTTTAGTGGCTGTGTGTATTTATCGCCAACCTTAAGTGCTCTCAGAGTGCCTTGGGGGCTGTAGTGCTGACAAATGGATAACTGAGTCCAGGCTAAGTCAGGCGGGACTCTGTATGTCCTCCTGGCACATCTGCTTTGGTTTTTGTTGACTTTACAGGAGTCTGAATCCAGTGTGCTAGTCTGTGTGTGTGGGTGTGTGTATGCGTGTGTGTGGGTGGGGTTGGGTTGGGTTGGGGGGAAGTGGGGGTCATGGATCCACAAACACAAGATGAATTTTTGTTGTTGGGGACATATCTTTCAATGTCATTTTGAGTTTCAGAAAACCCAAACTATATACTGACAACAGTGTAGACATGAGGCTGTGCCTATCAAAATGCGTATTGCTTGTCAGTTCAACAAAATGTCTCAAATAGATTTTGACATTTATCAGATCGGTATTCAGCAGAGAAAGAGACAGCTGGGATGATGAGGGACTGGATGGAGCGATGGAGGACCGGTGAAACTGACGAAAACAGAGAGGAACCATTGATGCATGTGTGGTGACATGAGTATTTAGCCTTTGAGGCAAAACAGACAAACTGCTTTGACCTCAAAGCTCCTCAGCAAAGTGACAGGAAATAAGTGCATCAACATGAGTGCATCAAATTTAGGAACCATTTTCAATTCCAATCTTCTTCCTTTCTGGTGAAATTCCACCAGAACAGGAAGATCAACTTAAGATGCAAATGCCAGATTCTTATATATCAGCCTTTGTATACTTAGTGTCTTAGTAAAATGCTTTTAATATAGTTGCTTGATAAGAAACATCTCTGTTTTTTTTCCTTTTTTGACACCTTCTCTGGACCCGTCTTATATAGTTATAAAAAATGCTGCATATTGTAGAACATGTGTTATAGACATGTATACAAGCAGCCTCCAACCTCCGTTCAAGGAGTTACTCTTGTGGCTGAATGCATACCCAAACATCGAATATGACCTTTTCATTGCAGCTTTCCTGCAGGGATTACTGCAGTTTGTAATTCCAAAACCGATGTTGTCAGAGTGAGAAATATTCTTTATCTTGCTGTTTTTCAGCCTTGCTGGACTTTTGATTTGATATTTAATCAGCGACCGTGTAACTGATATTTTCTTCTATCCTTTCCAACATCTGTTGTTGCACATTTATTTAAAGGTCAAGCGAATATTTTACATAGATATGGGAAGATATTATAGAAGAGATGAGTGTTTCACTTCATTTGCAGCTCCTGTAAAGTGAATAACTGGGTTCTGAGAACAGCATCTTTGTATTAATATAAATTGTTCCCCCTTTACAGGTGAAATATTTACTGCAGTCGATGTTTCTTGATTGTGGTCTTAATTTTATGATAATTCTTTGCGACAGAAGTAAATGATAGAAAACTGGTATTTCAATTTTTTGTAAGTATTATCAATAACAGGTCAACAAACTTGAACCCCATTTTATTCCAATGAATAAGTTGGCCCTCAGTAGTGGTTTAAAAATAAATGATTTTATAAATGTTGACCCAAAATTGGCAGAAAACATTATTTTAACCTGGAACAACAGAGAGCTGCAATGCAATACTCATAAAGACAAACAAACAAACAAAAACAATCAGAATTCAATGTTTCTTACAGCAGTGGTATCATAGTTGTCATTAACAGATATAAAAATAAACAGTCATCTGACTTTGACTGATATGACAACAGTCAAAAAGGTTACTGTTGCTATTGCTAAAGCACTGACTAATATCTGCAGCTTCTTTCCAAATGGGTACATTTCCAACGAAAATGAAAACTGCAAAGGTCAAACCATTATACAAAACTGGAGATAAACACCAGAAACAATCCCTAAGTCTGTTTCTCTACTTTTAGTTTTCCGAGATTGTAGAAAATATCTTTATTAACAGACAGGAGCATTTTATTAATAAACTTAAACTACTTTCTGAAGTTCGGTATAGATTTAGAAATCTATGCCGAACTTCAGAAAGTACTTTAAGTTTATTAATAAAATGCTCCTTTCTGGAACCAGTTTGACACCCCTGATTCAGACCATAGAGATTCAGAGTATTGCCAGTCCTGAAATTTATAGATGAAATTATCCACATATAAAGATAAGTTTGCAACTAGATTGTTTTTATTAATCTAAATAATTTAACTCAATTACTAAATGTGATTAAGGGATGCAGTACTGGAACCAAAACTGCAAAGCAGCTCTTGGACGGTTTCACACTAGAGATGAAAAAGTAAAAAAAAAGAAATGGTTTGACAATAATAAATTTCTAAAGAACTAGGTTAATGTTAAGGTAATTTTAAAGAAAAAATATATGTGCAAACCATTCAACGTGTTGAATAAGCAAAAGGAAAACATGTTTGCAAATAGAATTGCCAGTGTTAGTTATTTTTACATCAGTGCCTAACTAAAAAATATTTTATAGATTTTAGCTGCAGTCATTAACTTGTAATCCTCCCTTAAACTTCTAAAGCTACTAAACAAAAGCTACTAAATGCTGCACTTATTGGTGCGGTTTGTTCAGCTGTATCTGCCACACTCTTTCCTTCCACAAAACATTCCATTAATGTTCTTTCATAGAGCACTCCGTGAATAGCTGACTTCTTTAGCAATGAAGCTTTATGTTCCCTTTCTCTTTCTTGTTTAGGGTGACAATGGTAAATATTCAGTCAGTGATCTTTTCACTTTGATTGATCCTGGCCATACCTCATGTCTTTTAGGGCTGGATGAGATCGGCTACACAGTCCTAATCCTTAAAAACAGCAACATTTTCTGTTGCTTTGGTGGAAACAGGATCATCAATCAAATACCAGCTTCAGTATCGTTGGCTAGCTGTCGTTCTTAAAAATCCTCTAGATCCCATTTGTCACTCGCCCCAAATAGTTTATTTCCACTAGCTACTTAAAGTGGAACCACATTATTCATAAAAAGTCTTTTATAAGGCTTCATCAATATATTCATTAGTTGCCTGTATCAAGATCTCACGGAAAATATAGTAAGACTTCCATCCTTTCTTCAAAATCAAACCAGTTTCTTATAATGAATTTAGTTTTTGTTGAAATGTTCATATGAGTGAATCTGAATTTTTTTTCCACCAATCAGTCACAAACTTTGCCGGACCTTCTCAGCCATATCACCCACCATGAATGTCTTCTCAGTGACCGGGGTCTTTGCATTGTTGGGTGAACCTTTTAACACGGACAGATGATGTCGTCTGATGATGCTTTGCCCTGAGCTTTCTCCAAATGTTAACCCCTAAAAGATTTGAGGGGGTGCAAGGCCAAGCCCGAATCCCTTGAAGAACTAAAAGAAATCCACTAATGCTTTATTACATTGCCAAATAAAGGAATAAAGGACCATCCATGTTGAAATAGCTCTCATTCATTTATTAGTAACAAAAGGCTCTTGAAGGAATGGCAGCAATCACAGTTGAGCCTTGTTTTCTTCTGCAGCCCTAAGGCATCTGACAATAATGTTGCTTCCTGTTCTTCTGTTAGACATCTTCTCCTCTGACCTTTTTTCTCCACACAGATTACTGGACTGATTGTTCCTTCCCTGATTCTTGCATCTTTCTTATGTTTAGGACTGTAAACTCTAATTCACCATCTATTTAATTTCCTTTGGTTCAAAAGCACATACGCACATGGAAATGCATTAATGCATCAATTTTCATGACTCATTGATGATTACAATACATAACCTCCCAGTATGAAACTTGCTACGAATGGTGTGAAGGTCATCACAGCTACAAGTGGTAGATGAGCAAAAACACTCCTTAGTCCTCCAATCAAAACCATTTCTCATTGCTGTGGGAACCCGTTAATTAGAGTCCCCACTTCAACAATGTGAGCTTGTTAATGATTTTCCACATTTGGTCCTCCCTGGCGCGCCCTCTAATGATGTCCCCACCCCTCAATAACATGGCTATCAAGTGCCAGAGGTTCTTCTAGGGATTCATCACACACCAGCTGGATGGTTTTTTGGATGGCTGGGTTACAGTGTGTCAGAAATCACACACATTTGGTAATTAAATGGGGGGGAGGGGGTTGCTGTGAGCTTTATGAGCGAAAGATCAGGTTGGATTTTTTTTATTTTGACTAGAATGAGAGACAGCTTTTGACGTGTTGTGTAAAAAATAGCTGAGAGATGCATGAAAAATAAGCTTCAATGCGTTTTACAATGGTTCACTCATCTCTCTCTGACAAAGAGTTTGGATAGAACATAAATCGGAGTCAATAAGCTGCTTCCCTCTTGACTACGGCCTTGGCAGCAGTTGAAGGATGTAAGTTCAGTCCTTATCAGTCAGACGTCCCCAATGACCTGGAATCTACCCTTCGTTTATCTCCTTCCATCGCTGCTTTTCTCTCTTCACTAGAACTCTGAAGTGGTTTATCATTTATCTCCACTCCTCATACCCATACTTTGCAAGAACTGTACTGTAACTTTTACATAATCAACAAAGCACATTACTATCCTACACAGTGGCATGCACAGACATTTTCAGTGACAGGTGCATAAGTAGAAAGAAAGACACATAATGCCACCGGCTGCCTTGGTAGTGTTAGACGTATTACAGGAAGAGGTTGAACGTCATGTATACATGATGCCTAATGAAATAGCCTTATGACATATGATGCAGATGTTCAATACGCTACAGGTTGATTGGTTTCACTAACAAGTGAATTGGCAATAACGGAACAAAGTATAGCAATTCCGCATCTCTATAGTTTAAATAACCATTTCAGGTCAACAAAATTAAGCAAACTGGGAGAAATACACTGATTCAAAGACATATCTTAGACGTTTGTTTCATCAAAGGCCAAAGTAATAATCATAATTATCATTACCATTCTTCTGCTTAAAAATGAGCATCCTTCATGTCTTTTATGCACACTGCTCAAAAAATTAAAGGGAAACTGTTCTGTACAAAGTTAAATGTGCTGATGACAAAATCACACACAAATAATCAATGGAAATCAAATTTATTAATCAGGGAAGGCCTGGATGTTGGAGTTCTACACAAAATCAAAGTGGAAAAACACACTGTAGACTGATCCAACTTTGGTGTGATGTCCTAAAAATGGGTCATTATAAGGCTCAGTATTGTGTGCGGCCTCAATGTACCTCCCTATAACACCTTGGCATGCTTCTGATTAGGTGGTGGATGGTCTCCTTGGCGATCCTCCCAGACCTGGACTAAAGCATCCGACAACTCCTGGACAGTCTGTGGTGCAACCTGACACTGGTTAATGGATCGAGACATGATGTCCCTGATGTGGTCAATCAGATTCAGGTCTGGGGAGTGGGCGGGCCAGTCCATAGTTTCAGTGCCATCATCTTGCAGGAACTGCTCACACACTCCAGCCACATGAAGTCTAGCATTGTCCTGCATTAGAAGGAACCCAACCGCCCCAGCATATGGTCTCATAAGTGGTCTGAGGATCTCATCTCGGTACCAAATAGCAGTCATTCCACCTCTATCGAGCACATGGAGGGGTGTGCGGCCCTCCAAATAAATGCCACCCTGTACCATTACTGGCCCACTGCCAAACTGGTCGTTCTGAAGAATGTTGCAGGCAGCAGATCGCTCTCCACTGTGTCTCCAGACTCTGTCACATCTTTCACATGTGCTCAATGTGAACCTGCTTTTATCTGTAAAGAGCACAGGGCTCCAGTGATGAATTTGCTAGTCCTGGTGTTCTCTGGCAAATGCCAAGCATCCTGCATAGTGTTGGGCTGTGAGCTACCTCCTCCTTCGCACAAGGAAGTGGTCCTGCTGCTGCATTGTTGCCCTTCAACAGCCTCCTCCATATCTCCAGGTGTGCTGGCCTGTCTTCTGGTAGCACCTCTAGCCTCTGGACACTATGCTGAAAGACACAGCAAACCTTCTTGCTACAGCTTGTATTGAAGTGCCATCCTAGATGAGCTCCACTACCTTAGCTACTTGTTTGGGTTGTAGAGTCTGTCTTATGCTACCACAAGTGTAAAAGCATCACCAAAATTCAAAAGTGTCCAAAGCATCATCCAGACAGCATAAGTACAGATCAATGGTCTGTGGTCCCCATCTGAAGAACCACTCCTTTTTGAGCATGTCTTGCTAATTGTTAATAATTTCTATGTTATATCTCAATGTCTATTCCAATTGCACAACAGTATGTAAAATTGATTGCCAATCAATGTTGCTTCCAAAGAGGACAGTTTGATTTCACAGAGGTCTGATTTAATTGAAGATACAGTATATTGTGTTGTTTACTTGTTCCTTTTAATTTTTTTGAACAGTGATTATTTTTTTGGTTTAGCTTGATTAAAGAGGTGAAGTTTCTGAGTCAGATTTTAAAATCACATTCCCCATGTTGTTTTTTCTTATGACACACTTAGAACAATGCATTTGTCTTGACTATATCAATTTGTATTTATTCTACAAAGATATTCTCTGCACCATTAAACCTAATGTAACAAAGCAGGCTACCCTGGCGAATATATCAGACATGTTACACAAAATAAATTTTATCTTCATTAACTGGAGGGACCAGTCACTATTCTAAATCTTAAATAAGCTATAGGCCTACCCAGAAAAAAGTTAAACATCTCGAGTACAGCAAAATGTGTTTAGACCTTGTGCAGTCAAGTGACCACTGTATTTTCCGTACTCCACCATGTTGGACGGCATTAAAAACACCTGCGTGCACCTTGATAATACAGCAAGATATTTACTAGAGAGATGTAATAAAAAATCTGCGTGTACTGTGCCTTTGCCTGTAGACTGCCGGAGATAGTCACCGGCCCAACTGCGATCCTTACAGACCAAGCAGGAGAAAATGGATGGATGGATATAATACAAAATGATTGGAGAATTTCCCAACCCAACATTGTCCAAATATTTAGAAAATTTAGATGGGGAGTTAAACTAGTGCTATCTTGTTGGACTGCGGGATCCTTATATTTGCCTGCTAGCTTGTTTTTGCTGATTCAAGTCATCCGTCAGACATGCCCAACCTCGTCTATTATGACTTGCACAGTACAATTATTGGGCGAATTGCTAATCTTACATTTCAGGAGAACCACTGAACGCTTATAAAAATTTTAGGCTTATAATACAATGGGAAATACCCTGCATGTGTGTTAAAAGCTGAAATTCTCTACTTTTAACTAGCACGAGAGGCAATTTTCCCATCTGTCTAAATATAAAAGAATCTCCACAACAACTAACTGTTTAAGAGGTGTTCACTGCAAATTCTGCTAGTTATAGCTGGTTGCCAGCTCTTTCTCTTCATGGCAGCCACCTATCTCTCTCGCCTCATTGGGTTTTTAGGTGGGTGATAAAATGAGATGCTGTCCTTTTTAGCATGTCGGTTAGTACACACATATACTGATCACAAGATTACCGTGTTTTTGTTGGTGTTTTCAAGCTGATATGGAGAAATCCTGCAATACAGTAGCTGCTAGTCATGTTCTCTGTACACAAGGTTTGTTTTGCTGGCCAAGAAAGAAAAGTCGAAGGTGTCACGTGATTGGCTAACGTCAGCTGCATAGCATCTATATGTGCTTTGCCTAAAGACCTAGAAATAATATAGGTGTTTACAGCAGAGGTTGTGTTAGACTCTTTTATTGTTTTTTCATTTTGACATATGTCATGCCTTTGTTCTTCTAAATAATAATAATTGAACCATCTAAAGTATTTGAATGAAAGAATGAATAAATAACTTTAGACAATCCATCCAGTAAATGTACACATTTAACACATACAAACAGTATGCATTATTAATGTATGCATATATTTATTGGCAATAAAGGTTTTTAAATCCAGAAATGCTACTTTGAGCCCAAAATGTAAGCATAGAAAAAAAGCACAATAGAAAATTCCTTAAATGTAAATTTCTAAAGTACCCAGGGATGTAAAATGTAAATATGCCAGCTGACACACCACAAATATGTTTTGGAGTCTGCTCAGGAAGATTTTGATTTCCAAACTGTATCTTTTAAAGTGTAATGGAGTTGCTCCCATATTCCACATTCTCCATTCCCTTCCGTCATGGTCATGTACATCCTGCGGAGCGCTTGCGCAGTCATGTTAATCATTGAGAACTGTTCCACATTTACAGCTACTCCTCTGCACATCTCTGTCCATGTACGTCTTCTCCATTCGTCGCCATCAAAGTATGGAGCAAAGCTATTTTCTGCTACACTCTGGTCTATTGGAAGCTAGCCAGGTCAAGATCCTTACTTGTAATAACACCAGACAGGAAAAAAAACATAGAGAAGATTTGGTTTTTCAATGTAAAATAGGGCAACAACAGATCGGTAGCTGCAAATAGCATAATTTTCAGAATAAAAGAAGACAGTTTTATTTAATCATTGGATGCAAACTACATCATACAAGGATGCAGATACGTGTATGATGTTGATCAAAATATTTGTTTTATGCTGAAAGGTGTAATTTTCTTCAAATCCAGTCACAGCTATCAAGAGCACATCTTACAACTTCAAGAACAACATCTTGTAACAAGCATGGATTAGGAGATGCTGACTTTAAAACTAGAGAACAAACCACATTTGTAGGACCATGGACATATTTATTACAAAGACCTGCAATAAAAAAAAAAGATTTCGTCAGAGACTCTCCATGTCCTGGAGGCCAGTGGGGAGTTTTGATTAGGTCATAGTCCTATTAAATTAAGCATTTATTACCTCGTATTGTGTTCCTATGAAATAACAAATACTAACATCAAACATGCTCTCCGTGAGCTTCAGGTGACTCAGAGCGTAGCAAGATGGAGGACGTTGCTTCAAGCAGGCAGTCTGGCGATTATGGAGGATGTGGGATTTCGGGGTTAGTTTTTTGCCTTTTTCTGTGTTTAGTTCTTCAAGTTTTTCTGGTCTAATCTACTCCCAGATGACTTTACTTGGCTCTTCTTTTCTCCTTTGTTATCATTCTCTGCCCATACATCCACAGAGGTACCTTCGCAGTGACAGTTACTGTAGTATCCATGGCTGTGCAGCAGAATGGTGATTTACCCCATCCCACCCCTGTTGCTGTCTGACTTGCTCATAGTTTTGTCTGTGGCTAGGTATCAGAGAGCCACATCTTGTTTGATTAGTGGTTTTGAAATCAAAAATTACACATGCTTTTTTTTGCACCAGAGCAAGTACAGCAACTGCACTCACACATTATGTGCAGAGACAAAGGAAAAAGAAGTGATTTGCATTGCTGGCCCTGCAGTGCTGCAATCCAGCATTAAAGTGACCAATCTGCTTGGCATCACAGTTGTGTGAGATGAAAGGCTAATCAGGATCTATTTAAAATATTAAATAATATTTTTTGTGAGTTCTGTGATGCTGCTTTGTTATATCAGCTATGACTATACCCAGAAAAGCTAGATAATCCATGTTGGACATTGGTGGTAGGGCATTGAGTAGCAATTTGTGGATGGTTTGGAGTTACAGATGATGCACTGATGCCAGCAAAAGGTAAATAGATATACAATTGGCTGCATGATAATTATCTTGCAGTAATTTGAAATAATAATAATTGCTATTTTTTTAATAACCCAGCCATTTTTTTAACAGTTTTACATGGAAATCATTGCAATGAGAATATTTTGTCTCCTCTTGCTTTAATGCACTGAATGGTATTTTTATGAAAACATAAAACCAAAAAGATTTTATATCAGGTGTAAATAAATAGGGTTCTTTTGTATTAATTCTTCAAGTTAAAACTTTATGCTATTGGATTTCACCTGTTTCACCTGTAACTTAACATCTCCATTATTGGACAGTCAAGCTTTATGAACATACAGAACATCATTGGACTTCAGAAAAGCTCACATAAACTGGGTTTACATGGTACGATGGTCTTTAGACTGTGAGAGAAAAAGCAAGTGTGGCTCAAGCTCAGAGTGCAACACTCAGTCAGAAGGAAGGAAATTCCCCCGCCTCTGGTCTGCTCCTGTTCAGACGTCCTTTGGGCAATCACAGCCTCACTGGGACCTGTCACTGCAGCAGAAAGGCTGTTTTCTGTCACTGCTCACAAAGAGTCATTTACCGAACCATTAAACATAAACACAAAACTTCTGCCTCTGAACAAACCTTTACCTTCCTTATTTTGTCAGTTTGAGACTGTTTATTACAACCTAAGTTGGTTTCAAACATGATGCTGGTTTAACTCTGCTTAAAAAAATTTGATCCCTCAAGCACAGTTTTCATTATTTTGCTGATCATTTAATAATTCCCATTTAGTAGTAATCTACATTTACAGGTGACTGCAGTTTTGGTGTGCACTGACCTAACATCTGCAATGTGCTGTTCAATCAGAAATAGAGGTGACAAGCAGGAAACGGGCCAGCTGACACAACACTGCCTGAGTGGCTATAATGAGCAAAAGAAACGTAGTTGAGGATGGATACTCTGCTGTCATAGAAGACAAGGGGAGGTTTTTGAATATTTCCACCCATAATGACAAAGACTTGGCAGATGTACAGTGGAGATCTGTGTGGCCATAATAAGCTGGGAGGATACTTTGATTCTGAGGTGCAGTAAAATACCAAAGACGAGGTCAGGAAAACTTTTTTAAACGACTGATTAGCAGTTGTTTGAATTGCTGTAATGTACAGCCACTGATTGCACTGTGGTCCTGGGAGGAAAGAGTTGGTTCTGTTTCAAATTGCAGCTTTAAACCGAACTGCCCTCTGAAAAAACGTGGCTTGGAAGAACTCTGTGTGTTTCTGACTAAACGTACTGAGATTTAAACGTAAAAGCAGTTGATGATCTCACCTTTTAAGCTGCCAGAGTTCCTAATCTTCTTTTTTTAATCTTACATAATTTAGCCACCAGCAGCTAAACATTTATACCGTGGCTTTCAAATGAGATTTGGCTTGGAATTTGGATCCATGCAATCATATCTGTAGTCATAGCCTATATTTGGAGAATGAATAGGGAACGAACACATAAAAAACAGCATTTTAAAACATTGTAAAATAAATTTGTGTGCATGCAGCTCTGCAGAACTAGGTCAGTTCACTCCTTCACAAATTTGTGCCACCAGCTAAGTGTTGCCAACTTTTATTGTCCTCCTATGTCATACCTGCAAACAACCCAATTCATACAGAGGCTTGCCTTTGTACATTCTCAGTAATCGGGATCATGAAAACCACAAAACAGGCATAAATTGGAAGGAAATCAGACTTGATTGACAAGGACTCCTGGACAGGTGTTGAAAAAACTGAGTGAAAGTATGGTTACCTTCAGAATTCAGTCTGTTTTGTGTTTCATATGGAGGCTCTTAACCATTACATTTTTTTTTTGCTCAGTAGTTGATAGATAACAACAACATTCTCAAATTTTGTATATAATTTAATTAATTTGTGTATAGTTCCCCACCTTCCAAATGGCTAACAAAGACACAATACTGAAGGAAAGTAACTATGTGGCATCACCTTATAGGAAAACCTTACTCTAGCATTGGACTGTGATGCCCAAATTAATATGATTGGATTTTAGGAATGAGTGCAGGAGCTTTTACATACACAACACTGTTAAAACTCTGACTCAGATGTAATAGCATCTACATAGGTTATTATTATAGTAACATGATTAATATAATCACTTAATGTCACCTTGTTTTGCGGAGGCTTCAGTTCAGGTTACTAAATACTTGAAACTGAAGCTGTTTATATTATTTAATCTCTAATTAATTTGGCCTTTAACTGTTTTATTATATATGGTCATTAAAATATAATTCCAAGCCTATATTCCTATATATAATTATATTTACTTTAATACAAAGCCATTAGTTTTAATACCCATGTACTACTGACACAGGAGGGTCCAGTGCCTGATGTTCCTCAATGTTGCTGTCATGACCTCTTTCCAAGTCCTGCATAATATCTGTTTTCGGTGTGCCACCCTAAAATCCAATATGAGTCGGATGCAAAACTATATGAAAGGAGCTTTAGATTATATTCATTTACTCCCTTTTACAGTGATGATCTCTGTTTGTAGTGGAATGAGTCACTCATCAAATAAATTACGTTTCCTCAAACTCGGTTGATTGATATCATTCACTGAAATCACATGAGTCTAAAAATGTACCTTTGCTTAATTGACTGAAAGCAGACATGTATAAAATGTCCCTGAGTGGAATAAGGAATAAGATAGAGTCATCCAGTGAAAACATGTTTGTTTAAGATGGAGAAACACACAATATTCTCATTTAGGGAAAGTCTGTCTGTCTGCTCTTGTGGTCAGTCTACAGAGAAAGCGTAAAAATCTACAGTACCAGTGTGGGATGGGGTGAAGACTGGATGTTTGTAAAGGAAAACCAATCCGGCCTGACCTCAGTCTTATAATCCAACCTTGACGCAGTCAGGTGCTGTAGTTTAAACTGCTTTCAACCTACTCTGGGAGGAAGTGCTGCTAACAAGCAAAGAAAACACTACATGAGAACCCTTTTCCCAAAATTGTAACTGTAAAGCATTGTAAACACAGCAGAATTAATCAACTAATTGCTATTACCCGAAGAGGATGATAGTGATATTTCACCTTAAAAGAGAGATTCTGCAATTTAAGACTGAAGTACCATAGATAAATGTATTGGTGAATAAAACAAATCACATTTCAATATTTTCAAAAAGACATAAAATTATTGAAAAATAAGGTAGAATATAAATTAATAAATAAAAATTTAATTTACAAAATTAACTGGTTCTGTTTGGACTTCATAAAAATAATTGAGTTCTCTAAATAAATGTTTTTCTTTTAGAATATATGCATTTATTATATATTACATGTGGGGTTTACTTTATTAGCCATGCAATCTAAACACTATACTGTTGTCTGTGATAATATTCTCAGAATAAAAAAGTAAAAAAAAAAACAAAAAAAGTAACTCTGAAACCCACTTTTTCAACAGCGCTGTTCGTGGTAACTGCTGACACTGTTCTGCTTTTGTCCTTCCTGATTTTTGCTGTTTGGATGGATTCCTAATTTAAACTTTAAATACATCATGGAAAAATTAAGCTTCTTTTGCTAGTGCCACCTACTGATAACTGTCACCCTTGGAGTTTGATCATTCCAGTTTAGTTGGTTTGCTAGATCCTGCAGTCTTTGATTTTTCAGCAGGTTCAGTTTAGCTCTAAAACCAATACCTATTAAAACCTGTTTGTTAACTGGAACCACAATTCTGTTCAAAAAGTCAGCAGTTTCTGCTGCAACCTGTGTGTGGGTGTGTGCTTGGGTGTGTGTGTGTGCGGAGAATGACTGCATTTCTGTATTCATACCGTTTGTGATTTTTCCCTCATAAGTATTGGAGTTGCTGAGCTGTTGAGGCTCGCCTCAGTTATCAGAGCATTTAAGGGATTTGATTAATATAATAATTAGAAATCCACATCCCTTTACCTTTTCACACGGTTAGTACCGATTTCCTCTCATTTGTAGAGTGTGTGTGTCTGTGTGTGTGTGATGGTGTGTTTTGTATGCATGCTGTTTTGAGTGTGTAAAGTTAGGGGGTGTCGGGTACGGAGGGACAGACTGAAAGTCTCGCCTCACCACCTTCTGCTTACAGTAATCATTGTGTTTATGGGGTTTCTGTTTGTGATTTTTTTAATGATGTGAAACAGAAAGTTTAAAAAAAGATTTAAAATCTATTTTAGAGGAATAAATACAAGTTGCATTTGGTGAATTAAATAATGGGTCCTTTAGTTTCCTTAGCCTTATCCAGAAGGCAGTAGTACCTTTGCATTGAATGACCAACAACTGAACAAGCTGCTGCGATACACAGCTTTGAGTATGCATTTTACAGCAGAAGTATAAACCTCTAAATGTTTTCTGATATTACCTATTAGCGTAGACAGACTGTTGATGTCTACCAAACCTGCTGCTTTAGGTCTGACGCTGTTGCAGGAGCTTACAGCATACTTCATACCAGTGATGGACTTTGTGATTTCAGAGTTATGCTTAAAGCCGTTAGGCCCATAGAAGCAGAGCATAAGCCACTTTACTTCCTGAGTGGGAGTTTTATTGCTGTTTGTTGATTAAAACTGGCTGTTGCAGCTGCGTCCTTGTGTTAAGCTAACTGTTGACAGTGGATCCTATTTGCAGAGGAGCTTTAGGGTGCTGGCCCCCAGACATCTCTGTTAGGAGCGATTTTAGCATGTACAGCTTTATTATTCTGATTTAATAGAAGAGTGCCAACCAATATCCCACGCCACTTCCTCTCCTTTCAGTTCTTATTTACACACCTCTTACCACCCTCCACCTTTTCCATCTCTTTCAGTCTGCGTACCGACTCCAACCAGGGCAGGACAATAAGTATTAAATCAGATTTATCGTTGAGCAACAGAGCCGTGTCTGACTCACAGAAATGAAACAAGCCCCTTGAGCTATGCCCTTCTATACCTCATATTTGCCCTCATGCTGTCCCCATTTTGATATGACTGTAGGGACAAAACAATTGAACCCCTCTGAAACATTTCCCTAGAATTAGTTTTATTTAGTTTTTTTCCAAATCAGAGCAAACTGCTGGGGAACCAAGGTAACACAGTGTGCTCCATAAAGACACAGAATTGGAATAACAAGCCTGAAGGATTTCAGTGGATATATATAAGAAAGGTTATTTGAACATCCTTCACATTCAGAAAATGAAACCCTACTTAAGGAGAGTTTACTGAAAAGTGGTGGATAAAGGGAGGAAACCATGAGAGGTAAAGAGGAAACTATGTTCTGCAGATGAACGTCCAGACAAATATGCTCTCTGATCATTTTGTTTGGATGTAGGAACTGAAGGCAATGTTCTAAATAAGTTAGGAAGAACATCAGTATTTTTTAAAAAAACCACTGTTTCTGCAATTATGAGGTATTTGAATTGAAGGTTTTTTCTTCAAAGCCTCTAAAAGTTTTTCTTTCACACAAAGTTTAATCAATCAATTTGCATATAGAAGATTTATTGTTTGCATACTGGACCCCTTCACTGTTTATATTTATTGCATTACATGGGATTTTTGATGCAAACCCAAACAGGTTGTTTCCAGGCAACACAAATTCAGATTTTTGGAATCAATAGATAATTTATTACATCTAGGATCATTTGCATCATGTACGCTTGGAGTATGCTCCAGGTTCCACCAGAACTGACCGTGTACTAAGATTTAGTTGATAAAGGCAGAACCCTCACCTTATGTATTATTTATTTATAATTTGAATGGAGTAATGCGTTTTATTATTTGGATGTTCTTAGATTTCCATCAAGCAGAACCCAGTCAGGAAGAGAAAGGAGAAACTTTCCTGTGAATTTAGAGTTTTACCTGAGCTGGGTTTGGTTTACTGCTAATGTTTAATTTACCCTTAGAACCTGTTACAGGAACGGGTCAGCTCACACAGCCAGCAGACGGTAGTTAAACTGCATCTGGAATCTGCTGAAGTTGTAGACATCATTAGCAAAGTGTTAGAAAAACTTCTAATATAGGCTAAAGTTGAGGCTTGTCTAATGAGCTGGTAGCTTGTGGAAAAATCCATGTTCATAGAACTTCACTTAAAAAGAAATCCCAGTTATGCCTTTAATAGAACCACAGTTAGCTGCTCTCAGTTCATCATGCAATTTAAATTCATTACTGTTTCTGATTTAGGCATGATTTTGAAATTGTTTGGAAACAAAACAAATGACCGAAGGTCTAGTGGTTAGAGCTCAGATCATCACTCTGGTTCCCTTAGTTCTACCTCAATCTCACAATACTCTCTGGTTGAGAACCTCCCATCTTCTGCCATCCCTTAGAGCTACTACTGGTCCATCATCTGAAATGATACTGGTCTCCTAATGCATGGCAGGTGGAAAGTAACAACTGCAATCATTCTGTCCAGCTGAAAATTGCTAAAGATTAGGGGCATTAGAGTAGAGGAACTTTCCTTAGACTTTAACAAGCTTCACTCCAGGTTTATATCATGATTGATTCTCTGCTCAGAGCTTTTTTATCAATCCATTAGAGCACGAGCTGCAGCATGGCAGCCATCCAGATATGGGCATTAACATCCCATCTCAGGGCGAGAGACACTAGGAAGGTCAGCAGAGTGGGACAGGCTTTTTACAATGTTTTCCATACAGTAGTTTTTGGCGATACTCAGGATGTTCAATATTTACTGCTAAATAAATGGGAAGGGAGGCTCTGTAGATCCATTCTTCTTTCATGTAGAAGGTAAAAGGTTTTAGGAGCCTCCTGTTTGTGGTTGAATGTTACGACATGCTGTGGGATAAAGATAACTCTTGGCTTTGGAGAGGATATAATGATTATCCACTACATTACACAGGCAGGAGAACTCAACAGAAATCTCTTTACGGGTTTTTGCTATGAATATTTTTAAATTATCTCCAGTAAACTATAAAATGAGGACATCATGCAAAACATTGAACATATTGCCATCCTTGGGTACAAAATGCTTCCTTCTTTTGTTATTATTATTATTTTTTTTCTTGTCTCTGACTTATTACAGCTATGTTTTGTATGCATTTATTATGATGAAAGAGAGTAGCACAGCTTAAAATGTTGGACATTAATATTTATAAAGATCAGCATTATAATACGTACAGCGTATCTTTTTCAATGTCAAATTAGAAGGCCAGTTTGTAGACTGTTAATGAATCTGAATAAGATTTAAAGCCTAAGATTATAAATGAAAAAGCTGTAACACAGGTGGTAATTTAGTCAACATATACAAAACACTTGACTGTCACTGAGCTGGAGCAGGAAATTCAGTTTCTATTTAGGGAAGTTATGTGCCTCGTAAATCTGAGCAAGCTAAACATCCATGTAGTAGAGTTTGCTTAACCATGTTCCCATGGGGCGGCATACAGACTAGACAGGCACAGATCTAGCCCAACAAACACTAACCCAATAGTTACAGGATAAGTATTATTTAATCTATGGTGGAGGAAAATGTGTTCAATCAGAGAAACAGGTCAGGATGATTAAACCTGAGTTCAAAAGACTGGCATGAACATTTTAGACCAAATGTATTCACTAAAATAAAACAAAATAGCCCATTATGTGAGTTATTTGTAAGATGGCAACAGATTTAAACATTTTTGTTTTTGTGATTTTAAGTAACTAGCTTCCTGCTTATTTCTTAACAGAAATTAACTATCAGACCTTTTAGTTATCAGACCTTTTCTAAATTTCAGTCCAGAATAAGCCTGTTCAATAAGCTTGTCCAACTCAGATTCTGGTCTCTCTAAAATACTAAACTTATTAATATGCATCAGATATTCTCTGCCTCTCTTTGTCTTGGCAGCCTGACCTTTGAGTTGACTCTGGTGCTCCTTATCCGAAGGGCTCTTCCTAACCACGACAACTCATAATAAGGAAGGGTCGGCTTGACTCTTCATAGATAATTATATTTACTTGCTTACTTGCTCCCAGAACTCTGGCATTTTGCATCTTAAAGCAAAACAAAAAAAAACTCAAAGAGGGAGATAGATAATAAAAAGAGGCAAGCATGGCGGCAGCACAGGGTCTGCATAAAGCTCTGCTATAACTGAGCTCATGAATCTTAGTCAGATTCACAACATTTGGCAATTTCCTTTGTTGGTTTGATTCGTCTGTATGTTACATTGATCTAGGAGACTGTTAGGAGAGGTTCTAAAAGTCAAACATGTCCCTCAAACAACATGTTTGCTAAAATTTTGGATAATTGGCGCACTGAAAGTTCCGCAAGTCATCTTAAAAAAAATCCCTGCTGTTTAGATAAATCATATATTCTTTGCCTGTTACAGAGTTGGTGCATGAGGAAGACCTGATCTAACAACTTTCTACCTTTGTCAAGGATGTATTTTGCTGGCTCAGCACCAGACTGTTTTACTCACAGGAAACATTAACCAAATTTACACAACAAGCTGATGTGCAAACTGAGCAGTATATAGCATTTAAAAATCTTGTCTTTAAGTAGTCAGACCAGGACAAAGCCAGGTAGTGCACTATATTAACAGATGTACTCCAGCAAGGATGAAGCTGCTCTCATAGGAGGTCATGGTCCTGATGGACCACAGTCTTGCCAGAGGGGAGGGATGCGTCTAGAATAAGTGTGATCAGCTGCAATTCTGGCTGTGTGACACTGGATACAGTAGGGTTACATTTTCTGCTAAGTTAATAAGCTGCAGCAGTTGCAGAAAATTATTTAATCAAAACTTTCCTCTGCAATCTTCCACACATGCAGGTATTTACTTTGACAAAACAAACAGCAACAGAAACAGCAGGCAATATGGTTTCTAGTAGCTCAGTCCAAAACACAGATTGGTTATTGTGCTGCCAGATCAAAGCTGGACATAAAGATACCTTGAGCAAAGTTCATTTGAATTAGGTTGTGACAGGACCAGACCAGCCTGCATGATAACACAAGTGGCTCAGATTGCTCACTTTGCTCCTCCTACTCCTTTCTCTCCTCTCTCCTAGTTTCTGCTTCTGTCCTTTCTCCTCCTCTTCCAGATGAAGATCAAACAGACATAGAGGAAGCAAAGAGAAACTGTGCTGCAGGCATATAATGATACTGCTCTGTTTTCTAAGGCAGACCTTGGTCCTCCACTTACCTCTTCAAAGCTCACTGTTTTTACACTCCACACTTACTGACATTCGAACACAGTGTGGAAAAAAGGAAGCTGCTCCAAAAATCACCCTTTAAATAACAGTTTAAGAAGCATTTCAAGTTCAGATTTTATTTCCCTTCGTTTTATTTGCTCTCGGAGAAGGAAACCTGCCAGTAATAGCAGCAAACAGACCTGCGTGAGACCCTGTCGAACATACTTATCAGGATTATTTTTCATCTTCCAAGGGCAATAAAAGCAAACGTTGTTGCCTGCTTGAGAATAATTTATCTGCTCCTACATCACAGCTGGGCAACAGAGTGGATTCCCATTGAATAGTTACTTTTGTTGCGATCGGATGAGATTGGATTCGCTTAAATTTGAAAATTTATTTTTCTGTCGTTCTAGAAATCAGATTAGGATTTTTAGCCTTTGACATTCCATCAAAAGAATCAAATTTCCTTTGCCGTCCCTGGAAAATGTTTTTTAAATTAACTTTGTTACAGTGCCATGTCTATTCTTGTAAACTCACGTAGGCTGAGAAATGCATGTAGTTTTAAATGAGCATCAATTATTGAGCCTTTCTGCTTTGTAGGTGCAGGTTGTAGTTGTCTTGTGTATTTCCACTGGTTTAGAATCTGTTCTACCACTTTATCCTAACTTTACTGGCACATGAAATTAATAAAAAAACTTTTCTTTTAATACATTTTATTTTTTAGAAGTATGCTGCTATAGATATATGTGTTGTGAATTAGAATAATGAGGAAAAAAAAACTATTTAGCTTTCTTATAAAAATCCTAAAAAGCAGCAAAAATATTCATGCACTTTTAATCATTTTACGGCGCAAGAAAACCAGAACACCTGTTATACCTTTATAGCTTGTGAAAAGGATGCTCCCTTTTTTCCAAATACAAATTATATTAGTTATTGAGGCTAAGGTCAGGAGTAAAAGTAAGCCTGTACCATCTGGTACTGGTAATTAAATATTATGAACTTGAAAATAGAGACTGCAGTATTTTTTCCTATTTTAAATGTAAATTGTCTTATTCAATTGGCAACGTGTCCTACCTACCTGCTCAAATCAGGAAAAAAGGGAACATATTTTATGAAAAATTTACTTGGATTTCATTTGTTTGAAGTGTGGTGATACTAGCTGCATGCAGTACTTGAAGGAGGTGCTGAATGCTTTAATGTGCAGTACTTTTTGCCACTAACTGTAGTGCACAGCATGAGATGGTGTGCAGCACTTAAATTTTATAAATGCTCACTCAATACATTACTTGTGCACGTTTAGCTATGACAAAATATCATTCAAAATTGGGCACATTTTATCTACTACCTAATATTCCTAGCTCCTGTCCCTTTCACAGGTTAAACACTAAGAACACTATCCTAGGACAGGAAGGTGTTTTATTTGCTAATGTACTACCCACAACTAGGAGGAAAAAACGACATTGTTTAAAAAGGCCAGATTTTCTGAAAAGTAGCCAATAACAGCAATTTAATTGCTCAGGTTGGTTTGATAAAGTGGAGGTGTAAATATGAAGAAATAACACTGTTTGCATATTAATCTTGGACAAGTAAATTGGGTCCCAAAGGCATGTTTAGTTCATTTAACTGGTGCCAAATCTGTTAGATTTGAGAACCAGAGGTGAAGATGTGGTTTACCCACTAAAATGAACTAAATCCACCAAATCAAATGTAATCTGACTTTAAAATCAATACCAAACAAATGTCATCTTAATTTATGCATTCCTTTATGCCTTTTCTTGGAATGTTTAATTTCAAATATGCGTTTCAGAAAGTCTTCCCCAAAAGTTTGGCCTAAAACTACAGTTTCTTTGTCTTTAGAGCATCGACCCAGTTTTAGAGCTTAGATTGGTATGGCCCAGGGCAACTGGCCTCCTCAACAGAACCGTTGTCTCTTTCTCCCCCATTTCCTTTGTCTTAAGTGAAGACGGTGGAGAGAAATCCTCCATATTGTACGACAGCGCTAATTTTCTGCTTGGTTATTATCCAGTTGAGTTGGTAGATTATTATGGGATTCTAATGGCTCCTAGCAACCTGTTTATGTTATTAGAATAACAATTATGAAAACATGAATGGATTTAAAGCTTTAAATCAATTTACCTCAAAATTACCAGAACATGACTCCGACACATTGTTTCTGCTAAGCTCGCCACAAGATAACAAAGAGATTTCTGGTTAGGCAAATAAAAAAAATAAAATAAAAATAACTTCCTGCTTTGTTCCTTTAGAAGCTTAACTCTTTTATTGAACTGCAACACATTGTCTCATTCATGATGTTATAATTCAAACACCATATTATTTAGAAATGAGAGGAATCATTTTAAATATGGATTTAGAGAAAGGTTCCCAAGAATTAAAACCATTCCAGCTCAGAGGGAGGAGAAGAAAACCCTTCAAACATATAACAATGGAGTAGATAATAGAAAGAGAAGGATGAAAGCTGTTAGCTTGATGAATATAAAGACAAAAGAAATTCAGCATCACCTCTAATCTCTCTCCATTATTTAATAAATACATACCTATATTTCTTGTAGGGTAAATATTACATTTAATCAGTTTGAGAAAAAAATATTTTTAGTAGATTTTTAATTGTAAAATATTTTTGCATTGAAAATATAATCCATATATATATATGAATATATATATATATATATTGTTCATGTAATGCTTCAGACCTAAGGGCAAAGGGTCTAGGTTTAGATTCCTCATCTGCAGCAATGCAGAGGTGATGTTGATGTTCTGGATTTAATGAGAAAATATTTTGTTCTTGTCACTAGAGACTTAGACTTTTGAAAATAAGTCGTGAACATCTCCATAGGAGGCACAATGAATGGAGTCTTGTATTTTTTTGAGTGTTTCCGATGTTTCTGTTTAGTATAAATTGAAGATGGAAGCTAGAGTGATACATCAACTGATTACCCACGAGAGTAGAAGGTTTAGTTCTGTGATGGAAAAAATTTGAACAGATTAGGAAGAAATAGCAATTAAATGAATAAATAAAATGTGTAGGAGGAGGAGGTTTTGCTTAAGCTGCAGGTATTACAGAAAGATGAAGCTGAGGTGGAAAAAAGTGTTTTTTTCTGTTCCTAAATGCTACTTTAAGAAGATAGTTTCTTGGTGTTTCACTTCAGGATGAAGGGAGGAAAGATAAAAAGAACTATCAACAATTGATGGATGAAGGTCGACATAGGAGGAGAAAGGTGAGCTGATAATGATGATAAACCATCAGGACTGAGATACCCTTCGATTCTGTACTGCTGGTGACCACCCTGGCAGATCCCTCTGCACAACTCACCGCCAGCCGAGTAAAACACTGGTGCATACTCCTCATTTCTTTTTGTCTTCCTGTATTTTGCTCCTGGTGCATCACAGGCTAATGCTTGGATCATGGTCAACAGGTGAGCTCCTGATTAGAGACGCTTGATTTCTGTTCCTTTTTTCATTTACACAATAAAGGAAGATATCATCATCATTCCCAACATGTCCTCACTGACACCTAAAGGTGGAACCTCCCTATCAATACGGAACCAGGGCACCTGCGGGTCTGAAAGCGTTTACAAGCCGAACTCTCCTGTGAATGATCAAACAATGACGACGAAAAGTCCCCCCCATGCTGATAACAATTTCATGTTTACACACTCTGACTGTTAGTCATCCATTTTAAGGTGGATGAACATGGCATGTAGATAAAGCTGAACGTGTTTAGATTGAGGCACTGAATCCCAGCAGGGGAACATCCCTGCGCATTCAGATGAGTTCTGCTGGATAACAGCTGAGGCTGCTGTTGTTTCCCCCACTCTAAACCACTCTCCCTGCTCTTGTTCAGTGAAGTGAGAGGTGTGTGAGACGAAGGTATTGACAAGCTTTCCAACTAGAAAAGGGATTCAAACAGACTGATGGTGAGGAAATGACACTGTGAGGGTTAGGCCGGCTCACTTACAGACTAACTGTATTGCTCCACGCTCCCTGGGGACGGTGGATTTGCAAGCCATTGGAACCTTTCTGCTCGAGTAACATGTAATGTTGAAAGTTTCAAAGTTAAATTGCTTTCATAGTGGTGTCAGAAAGAGCCAGGATTACATAAGAGGGAAGTAATGAAACTCTAGATGTTTTGGATGAGTCATCAGGTCAGTTCTCTGTTGATCTCTGCTCCTCGGGAGGCATCGGCTGTTTGATGCGTGGGCTTCAGCAATGAACTGCTGGGTGTTTGATCCAGCACAATTCACATCTTCTTTAGCTCTCAGTTCTATTTAGGTTTGAAGTAACTCAAAATCTGTAGGTCCTTCTTTTAAGGTTTGGATTCCTAACTTAAAATGCAGCAAAATATCCAGGCACCATTTGTTTAATTAGTTTTATTTAATAAATTATTGTTGCTTTCGATTCTGTTTACACTTCTAGTCATTAAAAATAATAAACAGCAAAACTTTTTTTTAATCGTGATGGGCAATACTTTAACTGAGCAAGCAAACCATTTGCCAGCTAACTGAGACATTTGTTTTGCCCTTGGTTGTAGTTTTGTGGTATACCTGCTTCCTCAGATCTCTCAAACACTTGTTTTCCCCTCACATGTTCCCCCATTTACTCCTAATTATCACCTGCATGAAGAAACTGTCAACTTCTTTCTGCAGAAACTAAACCCAAATAATGTTGCTTCCATAAAAATATTTGTCCAAATGTAATTACGTAGTAAACCTTACAATTTCAGCACTGTTATAAAGGTTGATATTCTGCATAGTTCCATGAATATTAATGGAAACTTATTCAGAGCTATTTGACTCTTTAATGTGCTGTCTGTGATTTTTTATTTAATTTGAATTTGCTGTCTTTTTAACTCTAAAGAGCATAGAATATTAAATTCATCAGTATCTGCTTGGTCCAGGGGCTGTTTTTCCCAGTTATCCAAGGGAACAAGGAGGAAATAATTTCTGTTTGCATATCAGCTGTAGAAGTTTAAACCAAGACATTGAAAAACCTCTTATGAACTGAATCATGAATCACGCTTTACAGTTTCCTACAGTCTAAATGTAGCTGATTTTTCTCTATTGAATAAACAGATTTATCAAAACAATCTTTTGTTTAATACCTTACAAACCAACATTCATTACTTTGATGTAACAAGTCAGGGCAGTAAAAGATGTCCTGGAACCAAAACGCCTTCGACCATTTAATATCGCCTGTGTTTTAGCCTGTCTACTTTATTACTGCCTTATCCTTGCTTCCACACAGTGGCAACAGCGGCCCAGCAGTGAAGGGACTGTTTTCCTCCCGCCACCCTTCACTTGGCTGCTCCTCCTTTATGGCGTTGCTGTGTGTTTACAGCTTCAGCCTTGTTTTACAGGCCCAGCAAGTGTGGCCAGAGTTCAGCGGTCTGAGCCAGAAACCAGATGGTTTCATGACTCAGGTGCTCCATGCCTGGATAGCCTGCCAGCTGCAAGTGTCTTAGGCCCAACCTGATTGATCCTTTCCCCTCCAGCTCTCTGGCTTCATCCTGGCCTGTGGAAGGAGCTAGCTTTGGATGGGTCAGCAAGAGCACAGCATGAGGCGTGTGCACTGACATTTTACCCTGATGGAGATGGAAGCAATGTGGGAAAAAAGAGACAATATTGGCAGCATGAAATGTCAGTGTAGCGGAATACATATCCAGTTAGATTTCTAGAGAACTTTCCAACATGAAACCAGGAATCCAGGGGCATAGCATGAGATGATCATTTAACCAAATACTTCTATCAAGTGGTAATAATTATGCAGGCAGGCTTCTGGGCTGGACCATGACAATATATGTTCATGTATGAACGCGACAGTGACATTACTGTACTGTATATGATGAAAAGCTCTTCTGATGAAGCATTAATAGCCTGTAAAAGCTTAAAGTCCAGTGCAATGAAGTTCAAAGAGCAGACGACTCAGTGACCTGTATTTTTAGCCATTACCTGTCCTTGCTATAATTCTTATTTTATTTTCAGTTTTGACTTTTCCCATTCTGATGCACGAATCATTTGGTAGGATAAAGGGAATCATGTCCAAATGTTACTAAAAACGTCTTAAAAGCTACATGCACAACAACACTCTTTTTCATTTATTGAAATGTATGTAAATATAAAAAAATACATAGCAGTATAAACATTGTTTCACCTCCAAAGGCGATTTGTTTTTTTACTGGCTGAGAACATATAGTGACTTATTGATACCCTTTAACCTTTTCAAATGTTGTTAAAAGATAACCATTAACCTGTTTGTTTTTTTTAGTTTAAGGGAAAACTAGAAAAAACATTGACCAGCCTCTCTGTAATTACTGAAAACTCAGGAACCAGTGATAACTTGACAGGTGGAGGCCGACACTATAAGCTAGTTGAGGACTGGCTGAAATAACTATTATGGCAGCATATTGAAGTCAATTCTGTTCTCTCTTTTTCCATCTAATTATTTCTATTTACACAACCTACATGCACATAATCTCACCTTTCCTCTAAAGTCCACTGCACTGAATCCTCGTCTCTAAACTTGTTGACTTCGTTAGCAAACACCTGGAACAGTGTCCCTCTCCATCTCTATCAACCGACTGTGGGTTCTTGAGCCGCTATCGATTTCCACCAGAGGTGACATTTACTGTGTGCACTCCCAAGTCATTGCCTTAAGCAGCTTGCTGGTTCTTCACACTTGAACTGAATCTGATGTCAAACTTTCAAGTGATGAGCTGACCTGTTGTTGCTCCTTTTGGATGATTACAGAGCATCTGACAACTGCAACCATCAACTGTTCTGCTATCAGACCCCGATCCATGCCTCTGTCTTGTTAGTCAGGGCTGATTTGTGTTCCTTCAGAATTTATACCTTATTTATTTATTAATAACATTCATTTAAAGTTTGTAAACTAGGAACTTAAAATGAATGTTCGCTGACATTTGGAGAAAGATGTTGAGTTTTTGTTCCATACAGTGTACATGTTCTGTGTGACCTACTGTGGTTCTGTGCTCTTGAACAAACAAAAGACGAGTACTAAAAGTATGCCCAAGTTCTGCTTCCAGATATGGGTAAAACTAAACCCGATATTCAGCATTTAAGAGATTTGGGATACTTTTGTAAAAGTTAAGAAAGAGCAGTTTTTGTTTCCCAAAAAACATGCGTGTTTTAAGCAAACTGTGAACTGTTTTAGATTTTCCCATACAGGCATGACCTGTCGATTAAGCTTCCTTATACAGGACTAATTTTAGGGTGGATCTGTCTTTTGATCAATAAAGAATTACTTTTGAATTGTATTTCATTAAACAAGTCCAAACTGATAAAAACAGAGACAGTCCTGTAGTGTTTCCCTAAAGCCAATCTATGAAAAACAGAAGTTAAAGAACCAAAGAAAAATAGTTAGTGCACTCACTGGCCCCAATATTTGGTACACCTTTCCAGTTGCTTTTAAATGCAAATTGTGAGTCAGTCAATCAGAAGGAAGCAGCTCAGTCTATTTATCATCTACATGTAATTAAGACTATCTACTGAGGTTCGAATTGAGCAACGTACTGTAATGGAGAAGCAAAGAGGGTTGTACCCGATACTACAAGGGAATTAAAAAAGTGGCAAGGATCATTTATTAGGGAGCCAAGAAAAAATCAGAACAACTTAGAGATTGATAGTTTAGGTCTTTAAACTTCTCAATGTAGTTCTTCTTAAGTTATTTTTATACTTTTGTAAATCACAAGAAACCTACGGCAAAACATCTTTTCTGGATGTCTGATAAAATATATAAATAAATGACGTTTAGTCATTCAGAACATGATTTGATCTTGTCAAGATAATTTGAAAATGTTTTGTTTTCTAGTTGATGTGCTCCCACAGTGTGACTGGATTTTTTTTTCTGGGTTGGAAACTAAAGATGTCAAGGGCAGTCTCTTAGCTCCTGGGTGCTTTTGGGAAGTTTGCAAGCCAGACAGGTGCATAATGAATGTCAAAGTGCCATCAAAACGAGTGAAAAGAACATTCACACATTCTCTGGTGAAGCTTTAAGAGCAGTGGAGCTAACTCCTGCATGTTGAGGTCACCATGACTAAAATAAAGTGTGCAGACTGCTGGATAAAACCAGCTTGTGACTATATATGAAAAGCACATCATGTATTACTGATAAATAAAGTCTCAGCTCAGATATAAACTTGTTAACAGGCATATAACAGCTTCTTAATAGAAAAAAAAGTAATAAAAACAAACCTGGGAGCTTTTAGAATTATTTTCAGCATTTCTTCAAACCTTTATTATTTCAAAGAAGCTTTGCAAATTAGAATTTAAAAAACAGCTTTTTTTTCCTTTGGTGGACACATACTTATGCATACTTATTAGCTATAGACAGTGTTGTTGAAAAACAAATGAAATCCAGTCCTGTGACATACACTTACTCATGTTTTTTGTTTTTTTTTCCGTGAGAATCTGGGATTCAGTTTTTTTGTTTTTCTTCTTCATTTTAAGGCCTCTTCACTCTCCAAACACAAGCAATATCTATGTGGCAAAAAAAATTCATACCCCTGACAGATTTAGTGACATATTTACTTTGACTAAGGTAATATTTTATTTTACAGCAGCCATTCTATCTAAAACATATATTTGATATTATTTTTTATAAAATGGTAGAGGGTCTATACTTATAAAGTGTTTTCGTCAAGTCAGGAGACTTGACCGAAACACTTTACACTGCATTCAGTTTTTCACCCATTCACCCACAAGCTTATACACTCATGGTGGCAAAACACATTGTAGCCAAAACTGCCCTGGGGCTCACTGACAGAGGCGAGGCTGCTGTTGACACACTGACCACCATCAGTAGGCAATTCAGGTGAAGTTTCTTGTAGAAGGACACAACGGCAGAGAAAACCAGAGGCGGGGTTTAAACCAATGGCCCTTCGGTTGCAGAACAAACTACTGCATCCGAACGCCGGGGTCTGACCAAGCACAAGCAATTCACCACAAATATCTACATGTTTACCAAAAACTGTAAACTTTTACGTTTTATAATGTTGTCTAAATGTCCCAGGTATGTATTTGACCAATACTGCTAAACCTGTCTGTTTGGCGCCCTCCTTTGGATTAATGAGTATATTGCATCTGATTTTGAATCAGTACTGGTGTTATTTTACAGGTATAGTGAAATCACTAAGAAAAACTGATATAGGTAGACTCTGTCACTGTGGAATATACAAAGGGCTCCATCTATATCATCCTTCCATAGCCAGTTGGAGCAACTCTAGATACAGACCTATAAGACCTATTAAACGCTAACACCCACTAAACATCTAGACCTGTCTGTATTCAATGGTCGGATTCCTTAGGACCAAATTTGGAAATTTCTAGAGCTAGTGCCTTAAATCATTATGGCTCAGTGCCACTTGCCTTCTCCACAGAACCTTTCTCTATTTTTCTGCATTTCCTTTGTTTTTTATAAAGATGGAAAAGGGAAATCTTTCCTTTTATGCAATTGTAAACTAACTTTGAGCGCTCTCCATATTTGTGGCACAATTAACCCTTCCCACAAACACAGCCCAGACCATGCCTGGCCCTCACCACTCTACGTTTCCTGGTCCACCTCATACATATAGATTTTACAGTTAGTAGATTTGTGGGTGGAAGTAAGGCTGGGAGAATATGTCCTTTAAACTGAATTTTTTTGTAAGACTCAGACGATGATGAACTGGAGTCTGTTTGCTAGTATTCAGATGATTCTCTAATATTTTCCAATTTGTTGTCCATTCTCACTATTCAGATGGAAAAATTGCTGGATAAGCCCACAGTAATAGACCTTGTTCGAAACACAAACAATGCTGCCATTAACATTGTGTTACCTAAGTGCTTTTACCCGCTGTGACTCACTGAGACTGGATGGTGATATTTACCTCCTAATGGGTACTAAAGTGAACGCTAATGCCGATGTTTCCTGTGTGAAGTCTGGGGTTTTTTGTCTGTTCTGTGCTGAACGTTCCCTATGAACCGCTGTAGCTCGGCAGGCCTTGGGACGTTTTGTTTATAGAAACCCAAATGTAATGTCCCGCCTTGTCAGAAAGCCTTTGATGGAATGAATTAACATTGTGACACGTGTAGGGACAGCACACATCCCCTGAGTGCCGTGGTTGCTTTCCTCCAACGTTACATATAATGACCTCCATGTCTGAATGCCTGCCAGAGTTAGTTCATCATGCAGACAGACCTCTAAAGAGACCCACAATCTGCTGTTTGAAAGTCTGCTAACATAAATCATGTATAGTCCAATAAATACTTTACACTGTCACAAATTTTTCATTCAAGTTTATTCATAGTTCATTTTCCAACGTTTTCTTTTCCTTTTTTGCTAGAAATCATCCTGTTAGGTAATATTATTTTCATTATCTCGTCTCATATATATATATATAGAGATATATATATCTCTATATATATAGATATATATATATATCTATATATATACGTATATATATATATATATATATTTATATCTATATATATACGTATA
>JAUZNJ010048234.1:0-31370 GCA_034780135.1 Jordanella pulchra
AGTTACACCTTTTGAATGCAATTACTGAAATAAATCTACTTTTTCATGGTATTCTAATTTTATGACCAGCACCTGTAGCTTAGAAACAGATGTTTTCTTCTTCAGATTAGGTGTTAGAGCCTCTTATTCTCAAAGTTCAGCCTCACATCCCATGTTTGAAAGTTTTTATAATGCTGCATAAAAGGACTAAATTAAACCTGAGGTCTATTCGGTTGGAGGTATGCTAGGCCCCCTAAGAAAATTGTGTCAGGTGTGTTCATCACCATTCATTC
Organism: Jordanella pulchra; assembly: GCA_034780135.1. Classification (NCBI taxonomy): domain Eukaryota; kingdom Metazoa; phylum Chordata; class Actinopteri; order Cyprinodontiformes; family Cyprinodontidae; genus Jordanella; species Jordanella pulchra. The sequence continues at coordinate 273 of JAUZNJ010048234.1, forward strand.
TGATTGAGCGCTAAGCACCACAACCTCTAACGATATGATTTTTAGTCAGATCCAATGCAAAATCTTGTTCGGGGTGTTAAGGACTTAAGAGATGAGGCCTCCAGCCAATAGCAGAAAGGCAAGGAAAGGAACGTTTATTGATATAGTACATTTCAATAATAAACTATACGTGCATAACAGAAATAGGTATGTGCTAGATAACATGTAAAACTAACTTTCAAAGAGAAAAAGTAATTATTTTTAAGACTATTTTATGAGACTGAAGCCGTCTCCTGTTGAACCTTAGACAGACTGCAGATTGAAATAACCCCCAATTTACTGTAATCATGAAAAAAGCAGACTAGATCCATCTTTCTCTATGATCTAAGGGTACAACAGAAGAGAACAGTGGGTTTCTGGGTCATCATCGTTGTAGCAGTTGATTTATAGCAATGTCTATGTACCACGAATGTGTTACCGCACAAAATTCAAAACACTCCAACAATGAACTGTTGTGTGCAGAAAGATGAATCTAATGTATCATAATTAGGTTGAGCAGGTTAAACAATAACCTCCTGAAATATCCTGTATGCCACAGTGCCCCATTCTTTCAGCTAAATAAGGCAGCCAAAGGCCACCATTGGTAAATGAGCCGGCAGACTCTTCCATTGTGAGCCTCTGTCTTGTTTTATTTTTTTATTCTGCTTTCTTTTTTTGAACAACAGTGGGTGCAAAGTAATTACTCCCAATGACTTTCCCACTCATGCTAATGTCACCCTTATTTCTGAAGTCCAGCAGGGTTTTACCACCCACTAAATTAACAAAGCAAACAAGGGGAGTTACATATTTCTCAAAGGTTTTCCTGTAACAAAATATGCCTCTTTGTCAGGAAAAATAAAGAAGCAAATAAAGTTTCTGAGACGTCTCCTACAAAATTGTAAACGGCTGTTTTGAGACATCGGGGAAAAAGCGCATCGTTGTGTATGGGATGACATTAACAGAGTTGATGACAGGTATTCACACTCCTTAGTCTTTATGACTTTTTATCCGATCAAAACCACAAATATAAAGCTATATGACTAAGATTCTAAGTAAAGAAAATTTGTTCTGTGTTTGACTTCATGTGTTTGGCTTTAATTTATTCCACTGTATAGAAGTTTTTAAGGCGGCTTAAAATTCCTTCACCTTTTTTATTTAGAGTTATGGTCTTTGGTTTCTGTGTTTTCTGTTTCTTGTTTCCTGTCCTACTGTGGTTTTTTTGGCCATTTTGGTTCTATCTACTCTTTAATTTCAGGGTTTCCTTCCCTCTTTATTCAGAGCGTCCCTATCTCCAGTTGAATCATTGCTTTGTTTCTGTTCCATATTTTGTTTCTATACTCTAGTTTCTGATCTGTGATTGAATGTTGTTTATAGAAGATAAATATAGGAAGTCAAACTTTGCGTGTTTATTTCATTCTTACTCTCCCCAACCTTATCCTGTGGACTGTGTTCCTAAGGCTAGTTACTTCTGAGGGGTCTTTTCTGATATATTTTCTTAGATTTGTATTTGTAAAGGTTTGTTTTAAAAAACAACTATGATTTTCTTTCATTTCCTAATTATCTGCTGCTTTGGGTGGTCTGTTAGATAAAATGCATGCACTGAAGTTCACACAAACTCATCCAGATTGTTGGCACGTTTTTGAAGTCACTGTGTTCCATACTGACAGCTTGCTTCTACTTCATTTGTGTCTGCCTAGATTTTGCCACCACGTTCACTGTCAGCTGCCTTCCTGGGGTGGAAAGGGATCTTAAATCAGAACCTCTGACAATTTACTGCCTGCTGTGGGGTATTGATAAACCAATAGCCACAACAATGGGGGTGCCAAATTCATTAGTGTGGCAGAACCACCTATCAGGATATGTAGAGAAAAGGAAAAAGGCATTGTAGATGGAGAAATACTGGCTTTGACTTTAGCTTTTCTGGCAACATGTTAAGGGTGCAGACGGATGAATCGCAAAAGGACACTATTTCTCATGGCTGTTATCAGTCAAGTTTAAGACTAAACAAATATATGCAGAGCTGAGAATCTGAAAAACAGCAACCATTCCAACAGTGAGATGTGGAGGTGGGTGAGAAAAATCAGAGATTACAAACGTGGGAAAAGAAAGTAAAAGGACGGCTTCCTGCAGCAGCTGCACGGCCCTAACCACATAAATAACCTCCATGCAAGTGCATCGCTACCAACTGCAAACAAGAGCCTTGAGATTTGATCATAATGCACTAATGATGCAGCAGCTGTCTCCGACTTCTCACTCTCCGATGCTCTTTGCAGGGTGGTACACTGACACATGCCCTCATACTGCTTTGATCTCACTAAAAAGTCCTTCCTTCCCTGCTTCAGCTTCACCGCTGCTTTCTCATGTACTTTGCAGTCTATTCTCTGGTCTTACCTGTTCGTTTACCTCATCCGTGTAAAGATGTGCTTTGTTTTTATTTTGTCTCCAGAAGAGGCAAAAACCTTAAGTTTATGTTAAACCTTCAGGGTTTAGTTGCTTTTCTCCCCTGTTCTCCAAATGCAACATTGCCTGACAATAGGAATCATCCCTCCTCTCTCTGTCTAAACCCCTGAATGGGGACTTTTCTATGCTACTTACTCGCAGCAAAGGTGCAGCAGACTCCTCCAAGGTCCAATTGTTTCCCACTGAAAGAGTTCCACCTTCTTCCCAGAGTCCAATTTATTCTGTGCTGCCTGCAGCCTGAGAGCTGTCATCAAGCATGGCTTACTGAACCTTATGTTAGAAAATCTCAGGAATGCTGTTTAAAACAAGCCACAAATGGCTTTTCTTGTACCGAGTGTTCTAACTTCTCTGGCAGTTCTCTGGTGCTCTCTGATTTTCTCTTGCAGGTACAGAATGTCATAGTTTGGTATAAAAGCTAGTAGGAAAAAAAATCCACTGTGCTGAGTCACATTATGCTGTCTGACAGTGAGATAACGTGATGCTTCTCTGTTGATCTTCCTAACAGAGGTTTGCTTGGGTGTGTGTACGTGTGTGTTTGTGTTCCACCTGGTTTGCTCGTCGATTCAGGAGGCTGACTGAACCCAAAGTAGTGACACAGAAAAAAGTGAATTTGTCAGCAAATTTCACGCTGTAATTAGTGAGAACAATTTAAGGCAGAATCTGAACTCCATTAATGATGGGACTAAAATGATCACTAATATGACACACTATCATAGTTAATTATTGATGAAATATGAAAAATGGGTTTAATTACTGTCATTTCAAGAAAGCCAGAGCTAATCAATTTCTGCAAATATTTTTTTCCCCTTTGTATGAATTTGAAGATGAACTTAGTTTACTCCTTTTCAGTGCGAGTTTCAGTAGAGCTCATCAGGTTCCTGATTTGAAACCAGATCTTCTCTAGGTGTAAGGAAAAAACTAAACAAACAAAATATAATTTTGGATTTGATGGAGGCTTTTACAAAACCAGAGGAGACTAACCTGATAAGAGTAACTTTGTGTGAATGCCTGACACAAAGATCTGCCAGACATAGAGTGAGGTAAGTGAATCGTCTGAAGCTGGAGATCTAAGCTTCTTTTTTAGCTTCACATTAATGTAAACTTTACATTTAAAGACTTCTTATTATCCTTTAGTTAATTCTATAGCAGACAACATAGCAGGAAAGACAAATATTTTATATAATGTTAAACCTGATTATTCACTGTATTTCTATATCATCTGCCTCTTTGTCTTATTTTAATAAAACTGGAAATCATGTATATTTATCTATATATGAAATCAAAAGCGTTAATTGAGGTGGATATATAAGCACCGTCTGATTTAATATTCTTATTATGGGCACCCTTCCTAAATTATTATTTGTTATGGTCTTAAAACAGTGGACAGCTGCTGCCTTTAAAAAGCAGCCATCTGTATTCATTGTCTTTAATTTAACAGTTTGGTGCCAATATCACAATAAGGAGAAGTGATGAACATTGAAACTTACTTTAATGATAATTATCTTGACACAAACACTTGACATTATTTACCATGGCTAGACAACACAAAACCACAATAGATCAGTCACTTTATGAAACAAGGAATGGGCTCAGAGCAGCAGTTCATTAAACAGGACTTAACAAAGACATCCCGTTCAATCAAAAACAGCCACCCAAAGAGATTTGAGTCGTGGATGTAATGATGCAGATTATTTCACCATTTTGCAGTATTATAAACGATCACAAACTGACTATATCTGCGTGCTATATACATCTTTTCAAATAAGCAATAAATGTGAGAAAAAAAATCTGCAATTGAAGCTTCTCTGTTTGAGCAAATACGGCAGAAAATGGAACATTAACATCTTGGTAATGCTGCCAATATTTCTAACATATGCGGTCACCACTTTTGATACCAGTGAATTAAATGTTAAAAACAAGTTAAGCATTCTAAGAAGTCCAATGGCCTACAGCAAAGTTTATATGAATAATATGTTAATGTGAAATCCCACACACAAGGACTAATTACTACTCTCCACTTCATTTATGTGGAATAATGGCTTGCTGTAAAACATTCTAAGACATATTTTAACCAATCAGAAAATTTATGGTAGTTGAAGGTGAGTGGAGTTTTCCCTTGGTAGACTTGCATAAGAAAAAAAATGTGGCAATCACCTCTGCCATAATCAGACACATCAGCCCGGGCTCACAACTCCTAGTCAATTTGATATATTAAACAATTATTCAATATGCCACCAAACAAAACTCAGTGACACAAAGAGCTGTGTAAATCTCTGGCTGCTTCCCTTAAATTATGTATGAACCATGAATTATTCATTAGGAGGAAGTAGAAGAGGAAGGAGAGACTGGCAAATAACAAAAGAAAGAAAAAAAGAGGAGCAGAAATAAAATAATAGACTATAAATGGAACAAAGAGGGTGATAGAAATATAACGTCTAATAGACCGAGTTTAGTTTGTTTGGTGGGAGCCCATGAGCTTGGTAAATCAGAACAAGGCTGTCAATTTGAACAGCGACAGTTGACATTTGTGGATCAACGACGGCTTTTTATGCTGATAGCATAAAAATGATGGCTTTTCTGTATAACAAATCAGGAGCCACTGTAGCTTTGCTAGGTAGTGGTGCGGCTAAATGCTGACCTCACAAAAAATACTTCAGGAGAGAAAAATATATCTAAATCTACAAATATATGTATTTACTTATTTTATTTTGCCTAGTTTTTTTATCACTAAGATAAAATATCTTTAGCGCAAGAAATAAAAAGGTAGAGGTTGTCTAATCTATTTTTTCCATGATGCAATGGTACAATGACACATGGAGAGGATTTCTAATAATAAATATTGGCCTTTCAGTTGGACTGGGAGAAAATTAGAGAATAGTCACCCCATTCGGATGAGTGTGAAGCTTTCCTGAATCCAGTGGGCAGGAAGTAAACTGTAAATGGAGGAAAGCATTTCAGAGTTCCCAATCAGCAGGTCCATCAGAAACACCCCTCTACTACAGAAACACAGCAGTAGTCAACCGATGTATGAATAAAGGCAGTGAGTGAATCCTTATGATTTTTCTACAGTTAAACTGCCCAAAGCTTCCGGAACAGTTTACATATAAACCTTAAGCTGCTGACAAACCAGCTGCCATTCTGTACCGAAACAAACACCACAGTCCTGAGGACACAGGTGGACTTTGTCTTTGTTATATCCTTCATTTGTAATACTCTAGTTTGGAAAGATGATTTATCCAAAAAAGAAATAAAGACAAAAGAGAAACACACCTACAGAGATTAGTTTGAACACAAGCAGGAGGAGTATATACTTATTTATTTCTGCTGCCTTGTCATACTCAACTTATGGCAATAATAAATATCCCAATATATAACAACTGTACTATGGAATTAATAGAATATTATTATTATCATATATTATTATATAATATTATTTTTCATTCTATTATTATGATATATTAATATAATATATAATTCAATAAACATTAAACTGCACTAATCTACATTAAATAAATATACCATCTGCATTAACAACTTTCTTATATTCACTAGACAGTGATTGTTATGGAAATGTAAATTACTACTGAAAATAGATTAACAATATAAACAAATAAATCTATGTATCTAGTTTTGTAGACGACTGCAAGAAAAGTGATGTTAATAAATAGTAAAATACAAAAAAGCATTACTATTGAAACACTTGGAGTTTACTTTAATACACATGTACTTGTATAAGCGTTGGTGTTTTAATTTCAGATGTGTAAAATCTCTGTTTTCACATCATTAACTTCCCCATCAACGATTCCTGCAGCCTCCAACTGGCCTACATATATGCAAATTGATGTAGGGATGCATAAATAAATATGGGCAATTCTTTATTGATAGCCTACATTTGAACTCTTGAATCAAAACACATATGTTTTTGTGTAGATGCATGGTTAATACATGAGGCCAAATATGTAAAACAGAAGTGGTTTAATTTGTATAATTAGGAGTATATTTCTTTGGCAGTAGGGAGTTGTCAGAACATCATATCAATTATTTATATAAATAGCTCAATTTCAGTTTGAATTAACTTATTCTGCGGATGGATTATATATTAATATACTAAACAGGCCAAAGCACTTTAGTAACCAATTAGTAGAATACATGATTGTTCAACCCAGAGATAACAGTTAGAGATGGAGATAAACACAAGTCTGTGCAGCTTCAGTCTGTGAAAGAATGGAAATCCAAAGTATGACTCTGAACTGAGCCTGATCATAGACTATAATTATGACAAGACAGGTGCTCTGGGCAGCATGGGTTAGTCGAGCTGTCATTGGCCCCCGTATCACTACCAACAGTGTTTTACATATAGATTGAATTACCTGGAACAGTCCTGCCCTATGTAAATGACCATTATGCTAATAGACAGTAAGCCACATATTGTTCCAGCTAAAGCATAGAAGCGTGTGTGTTCTTCCATAAGAAACATAGATTTCTTTACACTTATTCTAAACAGGAAATTACTCTTGATGAGCTCAGTGGTGCTAATGTAAGCAATGATTGAATCTAGAGAGAATGAAATAAAAAATAATCTAAATAGCATTTTGAGAGGTGTTTTCAAGTTTTGCCACTTAACAGATATGAATAAAACTGCAATCTCATCTAGGGCCTGATCTTCAAACATTCCAAATAAGGAGCGCTATATTGCAATAAGTGAGAGTGTTGCTCTTGAGCAAAAAAAATAGCTTGGGCAAATCTTAGGACATGCAGACCTGTTTAGTTCCTCATAACTGAAATAAGCAGTATGTTCTACTCGCAGTTTGAGAGTGGCCATAAAAGAAAGATGAGGTTCAAAGACATTTAGGGTGAAATGATAACAAGTATTTGAAAAATAACAATAATCATACTCTAATTGTTATTATTAGTGCATTTTAAAGAGTCTCAAAGTGCTACAAACAATGCTAAAAACATTAAGAGATACAAATAAAATCTACAGGTAAATAGCAATAGCTCTTTCACATGCAAATTTGTAAAATGACATTTATTTCACTGATCAATGTCTTTTGACCACACAGTAAACAAACTGCAGCTATTTGTTAAGTATTTAAACCTTCTAGTTAAAAAAAGGGATTTCTGCTACTTCAGGGAGTTTTATTATACGTTGCACAAATATTTTTTCAGGGGGGTTGGAACCTTTGAAAACATTGATGTAGAAACCAGAAACATGCCCATATCCTGTTGCAAGATAATAAAGCAGGGCTTTAGGTTGGACACGGCTGCTTTAACTTACAGATGAGACAGAATCCAGGCATGTAGAGTAACCACAGCTTAGCTTTCAACACGGACCTTTAGGGAGATGAGATCACAACAGCAGAAGATGGGAGACCCCCCCTGGGACAGAACAGGTGTAAAACTCAAGGACAGAGGACAGCTGCATGACTGTAACTAATGAAGAATGCAGTCTGTCTGAGGGAAAGGAGAAAAAGATGGGAAAAAAGGGGGACTGGTAGCATTAATACCAGAATGTGATATTTGAAGTGGTTTATAAATATATAAAGTAGGAAGAAAGGTGAAAAATATGATACTGTATATGATAGATTTCGGAGTGTGAAAGGAAAATAAGATGTTACTATATGCTATATGTAGAATCTTCATTATTTTGTTTCCTCTCAGCAAAAAAATCCAAAAACGTAGATGATGAAAAGTTATTAGGCTGCAGTAAAAGGGGAACACTGATCATTACCTGAATGCCAGGAAAAGGGATAATAAGGGGATAAATGACCATAGACCACAGCACCGGGGAACTGAGCTAGTTTTAACTGAGCCTTTCTGGGAACAAGATCTAACAATTCGAGCTATTCTGATCTAATTGGAGACTGCAAAGCCCCGGGGCAGCTCATCGGGATGAGATTCTCTGACCAAATGGGCTAAGAGGCCTGAAGATCCCAAATAAGATTCTTGTGCCACAGAGTATCGGGTTACAAAGCGGAGGGTCATCATCTCTTGCCTCACTCTTGCTCTGAAGTTTTAGTACTCTGAAGTGATAATCTAAAACACATTTGTTGCTCTTGTTCCACCTTATCCACTCTTCTTCGAATGGTTCCCTGTTTAACATCCTCTGAAACTTAGATTTGTCCAAAATGTCCATTTCCAAAGCTTCCTCTACCATTTTTATTCCATAATGTTTCATCTTAAAAGAAACCAAGAGGTCTGTATTTTGCCAAAAAAGCTTAATAATTCTCTCACCATTAACATAATTGCATAAATTCGAACAGAAAGCGAGTGACTTGGTTCAGTCTACGTCAGGGTCTATAATCATCGCCACATCAGCTCATATAACCATTCTGTCTTTGGGTTTCATTTACTTACAAGGAATAATGTTAAGTGTTGTAGGTGGAAAACAGAGGCTTTAATTCTGTTTCCTTCTGCTTTTTGCGTTCTGCCAAATAGACTGACCACAGATGCCAAAAACATTCCCTACTGTTAATCAAACATCATACCAAGGAAACTTCTCTTTGCTTGTCATCTCTGAACACATTTCTCTTTTCACTCTTCCCACTTGTGATAGCATAAAATAATGACTTCAGTCCAGAGAAAAGCAGAGCTTTGCTTTTCTACAACAATGAGTAACACAGGTATTCTGGTGGTCCCGCTTCGTAAACACTCAGCATCTATTTATTGGAAATACACATTTATCACATTATGCATAAATTAAAATTTCAGCATACTAAACAGTGAACTGAGACCCCACATTCAAAGCTGTCTGTGCTGATTAGCATGCCAGAGCTCTCCTCATGTATCCTTGGTGTCTAATTACTGTAATGTCTCTAATTGCACACTTGGTGATTAAAACTGCATTTTCCTACAGAGTGACCCTGAGACCAGGTGACCAAAGTGACAGTGTGTGCTTTTCTTCCACTTTGAGGTTTGTTTGTTTTTAATATAGTAAGTGTTAACTGCTAAAAGCAATTTAAATTAGATAAATGTGTACTTGCTTGTTCAAGGCATTTGGGTCAGCTTTAAAATGATGGATAATTTTTCATTCTTTAAACCTGAGTGTCTGATTGGATTCAACTATGAATATATCTGCAACAGAATTAGCATCTGTCAACATTAGCTAAAAGTTAATGGCAAATAAATGGATTGAAGTGGTAAACGGTGTGAAAGAAAACAGCAGTTGTAAGTCATTTGGAAAAAAGCCGTTACCTCGGGATGTTTTTACTTTATTTTGGTGGCGTTAAAGCAGCACTGTGTAATTCTTTAGTTATATGAAATGATGTTTCAGGTCAATATACAGCACTGGGCATGTATTGATGCCCCATGTGTTTTGCCCTTCTCAAAAATTGCCTATGTAACCTGAGAGGATCAGATCACTCACTGAATGCATCACGGATCTACAGTTGAGTGTTGCTTTCAATTCATTTGGATTTAGTTGAAAATTGCTCGATTAATCCCAAACGAAAATTAAGTGTTGTCATAACTTGTGCTTTTTTTTTTGTTGATGCTAATTAGCCCCGGCCCACAAGACTGACTGATACCATGAACACGAAGCATCAATCTGGAAAGGAACTGCTAGAGCACAATTTCAAAGGCAGGACTAAAACAGTCAACGGAAACAGTTAGAACTAATCAGATCATTATGGGCATTACGCAAAAATTGTTTTTTTTTTTTTTTAATTATTACTACACTAAGCTGTTGAGATTTTAAAGATATATCCAGTTCATGAAGGCATATTAAAGGGCATCGTTAAGATATTGCTCAGTTGCAGTCTTCGTTACAGAAAAGCGTTGTTGCACTACTCCCGACTCTTGTGCTGGTCTGGTCTGTGTTTGAGTGACGGATCTGAGCTTTTCTAGATTAATTTGGCCCCGAGTAAGTCAGCCTGACTGGCCAGGCTAGATGTAAATTCCCCTTTAAAAACAATCCAGAATATCCAGAGTTCTGGAGTCAACCATGCATTTATGTCTGGTGTCTTTCACAATATAAGGAGAAAGTTGTAACTACAAAAGCAATAGTCTTAGAAGGGTTGAAATATATCTTTTATCAAGATCATTTCACAAAAACTAACATTTAAATGTTGTTAATAATAGAAAAATCGCTGTGTATTTATGGAAAACATGTTTACAGGAAATGACATTTTGAATTCCTTTACAAACCAAAGTACCAGGTCCAAATTCAGTTCACATGTTTTACATTCCTTCTAATGCCATATACAGTGATCATAAGCCACATTCAGTTTTATTACTGAAAAGTATAACCATACCTACCTACCGAAACATTGTACTAAAGTAAAAGCAGCTCTACTTCAACATTTTTTTTATTCAAGTAACAATAAAAAATGGTCACCCAAGAAATTACTCAAGTAAAAATAAAAAAGCATGTGATGGCTACTTGAGTACTGAGTAATTGTTGGATACAAATGTCTGATTCAATGTTTAGAAATTATCCAGACAGATAGACTTTATGTGCAAGTTCTGGTATTTTAAAGACTCAAATGCATAAAGAATGAAAATAAATGTCATGAATATAAAATAAAAAAATTATTTAGAAGAAATACTTTTACGAAATACACTCTGTTCCACATAAACCTTAGATAACAAATCCTCATAGTGAAAACTGTATATATTTTAGGACCAGGTAAAGAAGTTCCACTGATAATATCTACTGTTTACTGTATATTTACCTGATCTTAGAATAGTTCAAATTACCCACAAAGGAAAGAGTAGTCACAAATTTTACACAAGCAGGAGTAGTGTCGACTTTGCAATAATATTGTTTAAGTAAAGGTAAGAAGTACGACACAGTAAAACAACTCCTAGAAGGTTTTCGTTATTCAAAATATTACTCAAGTGAATTTTTCTTTTGTTTTTGATCTGTTGACTTATGTTCATAATTTACTTCATGCTGGGGCTTACATAATTGCTTTTTTTCAGCATTGCAGATCTATCATAAAGGGAAACAAAACCTGATACGCAATCTTAAAGTTAGAAATAAATCTTCGAGATGCACTGAGAAACGGGCTGTTGATCAGTATAGGGTGATGTTTGGCTCGATTACTCTGATGGATGACAAGCCTAAAAAACTGAATATGTTTTATGTATGCAAACACCTCATAGAAAGAGCTACTCAGCTGCACCGACAGGAAGACCTAACTTTAGCATCTAAAATTCTGTTCTTATGTGCCATGTAATTGTGACTGCAGAGTTTTGGCAATTACAAGTCATATTTCATGTATCTGATGTGTCATTAAGGTGCTCAGATTAGGTGTAGTGGATGGAAAGAGGCTGGAAATCTTAAAGTTAAGTTAATGGTCTCCAAATCACACACAGACAATGTTGTGAGTGTAAATTTCGCAGAAAAACAGTTTTGAAACCATATTTTACCTTTTTTTTTAGGGGTGTGAGCTGACGTTGACTATACTCTGAACATAAATAATCAGTTAGACAACTAATTATGTTAATTTTTTCTTTAGCTCCACCATCCCTGTCATTGATAATGGCACCTGAGTCACTTGTAAAAATTATCTAACTCTTGCCACAATCATTTGTGACTTTTATGAATGAAAATTAATAAAACATACATTTGAAATTTAACTTACAAATTATTTTAGGAACATAATTTCATTCATACAGCCTGTAATGGTGAATATTCCTTCAAATGATTCGGGTGTATTTAAAGTCACAGTTTTTTAAACTTCTAGGTCTTAACAGAGCTCCATGTTTGTTTGTGTTTTAATCACAGTGTAACATAGTGACCGTATCAATATGTCAAACAGTCAGACTTTCTATTATCGGATGAAATGTTCCTGGAATAAACATTGAAGAATAAAGATGAACAAATGAATCCTTGCTAAATACAGTTTCCATCTTATTAGCAAAAAAATAAATGGAAATAAAACTATCCTGTAACATACTTTTAATATTAATATCAACCATTTATCTCAGTAACAAATGAAACAATAAAAAAAACATTAGATATCATCTGACTAGTATAGCTGTGTTTAACTTTCACTTAGTCGCTAAAAACACCAGCAGGGGTTTTAGAACAATCTGTCTCTCCTGATATGGGTAACCTTGATAACCGCTGACTATAAAGACGTCAGGAAGCTGATAATACAATAAAAAATGAGTGTTTTTTGGAAACAAACCATACAGTAATTAGATAAAGCAAGCAAAATAGAAAAAAGAATCCAAATGTTCCTTTTTTTTCTAAACAAATAATAATTTAACCAACTTTGCTCACATTTTGTGCTCTTTTCTTTCAGCCATTACCATTAGAAGTGAACCATGGGAAGGTAATCATTGCTGACAAGGCAGCTGAGGTTACTGCCCTATCCAAATACAAAGTGCACTATGTGTGATTAAAAGTGTCTACTGAGCATGAAGGATGCATGATCGGAACATGGGTGCCCCAGTAATGTTTATAGTATTAAAAAAAAAAACACTTTGAAGCATACAGTTTTGCTTTTATGTTTTCTTCATAACTGATATGATCCACTGCATCAACTGATTCTTGCATCTAAAAAGAATGACCTTGAAGCAGGAGAGTTTGACAAACACATTCAATATACTTCTCTTTTACCTTCCTATTTTACAGTTAATAATAATGAAATGGAATTGGAAACAATTTGTACCACCAGCTCAGAGCTTTAAAGCCCAAAGCCTGGAAATTGGCTCTAAAATTGTTATTGATAATCAGAAATCCTAATGCCTCTTTACTGAACTTATAGTTTCTTGTCTCATCAATAGACCTATTTTAATAACACACTGACAGGAATGTCCATATTAAATCTGGAACATCTTTGAATAAGATGCAAGTATTTTAACCAGCTGAAGAAAAATAGGAGTGAGAGGTCCTCAAGTAATCGCTCAATGTCGGTATGAACTGTGCAGGACTCCCGGCTGTAGGTTAAAGAGTTGTGCAGGTTAGCCAGGCTCAGCTGGTAATTGATCGACTTGAGACCACAAATGCTGCATTTTTGTCCCCCCACGATGCTGTACTAAGAAGAAAATCAGTAGAAAGGTTCTGGTTTGAGCCGAGTTGGCTCCATGAGATGTATACTGAAAGTACAGGCAGTGAGTCATTAGACATCACAAAAAGATACATAACAAAGGGTAGCCTTTTTTTTTCCCATATGTAACCTTTCAACCACGATGCCCGTTATTTTTTGGGGAATAAGTATTTGATATCCAATAGGTCCCCTTTAAACTCCAATAATCCTGGGATGAAAAAGATATTCCAATCTCTAACTATAACTATATATCGCAATGTTTTTTTTTCCAGTTAGAAGCAGAACAAAGGAATGATTAAAAACCTGGATCTCTTCTGCCGGATGGTATTGTAGTTTTATTTTCCCTCCAAAACTCTTCTTACACAAACAGCATCAAATAAAAATTAGCCCAATGGATCAAAATTGTTTCCAACTCCTCTCCGTCGACGTGAGTCTTTTCTTTGAAGTGGCTAACGAAGTCTTTAAATGTGTGTGCAAACAGTTCCCCAGACAGTTTGTTGCTCTTTTTGTTGTTGATTGACTTTTTATTTGTCCTAGATATTTCCTTTTACGTCTCTGAATCTTTAAATCATTAAATAATATTTTCTTTTTGCTCCCTTTTTCTTTCTTTTTTCTTTTTAAAGCTGTGTTTACACAGTGTAAGCAGAGAGCTGTGAGTGTCCAACAGTTTACAAGAAAAAACAATGTTCACATTTTTTGTCTGATAAAATGATTTATTTAAGCTTGACTCATTAGATAAACCTCGGGTAATATACCTGAAGAGTCAGCTGAATTTAGGTTGTAATAAATGAATCATCCGCATTTATTCAATATTAGTTTTGGGATAATTTTAAAGCATTACAGTTCCATGTATTTCTCAACATAGTTTACTGGGATGATACACCACAGCTGTTAAAATCGACCATAATGTGAAGCTGTGTGGACCACCAGAGCTTGCTACAGTTAGTCTGCTCTCTGAATGAAGTCTAATACTCTCCTTTAAAAAAACAGCGGCCCCCATGGAGGTTATTTCAATCGCTGCTATTTTATTTCCTAAAATGTTTAAGATCATCAAGCAAAGTTACAAATAAGACAAAAAAAATGCCTCAGGAAATAGAAAAAAAGCTGTTTTTGTAACAAGACAGTTGTCCCTTTCTTCAGAACTGGCTTAACTTTGCCATGTGGGATGAGTTTCATTCCATTAAAACAAGTTTGCAGCAAAGATCAGACCATTACACTATTACCACCTTGTATGACTTTTGGAATGATGTTCTGAAATGCTTTGGTAGTTTTATGCTAATTGAACTTCACTGAAAACTTTGAGAAGGTTTTAATTTTGTATCATCAGCCACAGAATGCCTCCTAAAATTATTTAGGTAATTGGGAGATGGGCTTTTGGTAGTTTTAGGTCAAGAATAGTGATTTTGTGACCTGTATTTTTATAATCACTCTCTGATTCTATAACTGTTCATAAACTGCATTCTTTATGATCTCCTGGATGGGCCATAAGCATTAGGATGTTTACCCCTCTTGAACAGCTGTTAATACATTTTGTTTTATAAAACACATACGTATAAGAACATTTTCAAATCAGTTTAAAATCATTCATTACTTGAGGTCACCACTCTTTGCTTACTAAAGCAGCTAACTATTGTGATATTTATGTTTTTAACCTGAAATGATTAAACAGACTTTCTTTGCACACTGTTTCTTTATTTTCTTTAAAATGATACTTGTTTGTACAGCTTAATCAACAAAGATGACCTGAATGGAAAAACAACAACAGAAAAAACAAAACAATTAAGTCAGAATTTTTTCATGTCTGACATTGTTATTAAATTGAACCTCACTCATTCGTACACTGATAAATATATGTGGCATGCTCTACACAAGAGTCATTTACATGAAGATATTAATAGATTCATCATCCAGGCTTAAACACATCAATTATGTAAGGCCTGTAACCTGAGAAAAACTTTAAAAAAAGTAAGCACCATTGAAATGTTGATGAGAAATGTAATTACTGCAAATGCAGCAGAGGCAAAACAAACACATTAAGAATGTGCCATAAACACTGAATAATGAAATCAAACTTTGTATGAATAAATATGCTTATTTATGGGCTTAAACTTTCATAAGTACTTAGACGTAATTAGTAGTTGCTTTCTAGTGTACACATTAATCATGCAGTGAAACATTAGGGAATTCATATTTCATAAGTGACATGTGTTTGCACAAGTGCCTCAGTAACTGCTATTGATGTTTCAGGGTTTTATCGTTGTCAAACTAGAGAAAATACCAAAGAAAGTCACAATAGGCTTCAATTGAGCCTAAGAAAGATGTCTTATTATATCCAAAATTTAATTGTGCATTTCTTGCTCTCACTGGAAGTCAGGGGGATTTTCTGTCAATGGAAATGCAATTTGTGAGTTTAATGAAACAATTAAGACAGCAGGCAGAGAGTCAATTGATTTCTATCTCCACTCAAGACAAGTAAGACTTGAGATCACTGCCTTCCGTTTCAGGAGAAGATTAGTACTTCAAAGATGTATGTTTTCAATGGTCCTATTTATCAAAGATTTCTGTTGTGCTTTGATTAAACGAGGAGCAAATACTTGAAAAAACAGAAACCACAAAATAGCCTGAGGAGAAGTTGTTTTTGGAGGGTTGTTTTGTTTACAAAAGGGAAACCTGGGTGTGAGAATTTCCAAGAACCCCTGCTTAACGTGATGAGCTCCAGCTCAGCAGTGCAGCCAAGCTTTTCAGGTTTTCCTTTAGCCCCTGGGAAGAACAGCTTGACCTTGGAGCTGAGTTAAAAAAAGGAAGAAAAAACTCTGTCAAGGGTATCAGGTGACTGAAGTGTGAGGGAATGGAGGAGGAAAGGGAAGAACTGAGAAGGAAACCAAGGAGGAATGGATGATTAGGTGAGTCTGGAATATGGGTTGTGGGTATAAGGGAATGACACGCATCCCACAGATGATGACTATGAGTCTGGAATTTTGAGCCTGTGAAAGAACTCAGGCAAACTGCAAGTCAAAGGAGAAGGCTTTTGAGAATGCGATTAAGGGATTGCGTGAGGGGCAACAGATCAGACACACGGGAGTCACAATAATGCCCCAGCTGTTGCGACAGGAATAGACTGAGGCTGACAAGCGCAGGCTGCTTAATATGGCCCTGAAACATGCCAGAAATGCATGAAGGTAAGTCTCTACAGTGTCTCTATCTCAATGTTATCACAACCCTGCAGTCCATCCATCCACTTCTAATATCCAGTTGGGACTAAACACCTCGTGAGACATGATGTTGACTGCTATGAAGTAGGCCAGCAGAGTCCCCTGAGGTCCAGTGTTCAAACTGATTTACGAATCCTGGACACATCTTCATCCGAGTGCCCTCTTTTGAATGCAGACACTGGTATTTAAATAGAGAGTTGTTCTAGCTGACTGGTCATATTGTTAGACAGGCGACCTACCTAGGAAAAGGGCAGCATAGAAAAAGTGGATTTTCAACAAATTGGGGCTACAGAGATCTCAGTCAAAGGTGTCACTAAAATGCCACAAAATATGTGCCCAGTGGAGAAGATTATATGTGGGTTTGAAGATCAAAAAAATGTCATATTTTAAGAGTGCAGCAGAAATAGAACACACTGAGAATAAGTGGTTTTGCTCTTGTGTAAATTCCAGCTGATGGGAGCTCATTTGGTTCCCTGCAGCCAATGAATTCATAATGTCTCTCATGTGCACCTCTAAATTTTAAAAAGAGTAAGGGAAAAATAACTTAGCTGCCCTCCTTCAGTCTCAAGCTGTGTTTGAAACAATTTCTTCACCATACTTAGGGACTAAAAAAGAATCAGACCTCCAGCTGTATGTTTTCCTCCACCATTATACTTATATTGTACAGTAAGAGTTGAAAATAAATTCTGATTTTTAAAATAAATCCCAACCTGAACTGGCAAATCAAATGCTAATGTCAGCTGCATAGCTAATTATGATTTATTTTTAATACCTATTATTATTCATTGTAATGTTCCATCTAAATCTATTATATTGAGGTTGTACTGTAAGTAACTTTGCCTTTCTTAAAATACGTTTGTTAAAATAGACCATAGTTTGCTTCCCTGCCTAAGATAACATGGCTTATAAATGCTAATGATGAAATGCAACTCGCACTTTTTAAGTGTCTTTAAAGTGAAGCCTTAAAACAAATCTACAGGTGGACCTTTATTTAAAGTAAATGGTATGAAACATTTATGAAACATTTACAAAGGGATGACTTCATCATCTGGGTTTTCTTTTTTTATCAAAATACATGAAAATGTCAAGTTTGAAATTAATACTCCCATATAATTAAAATGCAGATTTATTTTTAAAATAAAGTATTTCTAAAATTCTCTCTAAAATTCAAATGTAGCTTAAATATTCACTATTTTCAATTAACCTTTATCTAACTATGTAAAACTGATGGATTTAAAATCTCTTGTCCTGGTACCATCTGTACATTAAGTCTAGGCTACCTGTAGCTAAAAGAATAAAGTAGTTTACTGAGTCAACACATCAACAGAAAAACTGCCCATCTTTTCCCAACACACAGATGCCTAATGGGACTATTTCCTGCTGATCCATTGTCCTTTCCTTGCAGAGTTTTAGAAGACATCATATTCTGTAATCTGTTTTAGACCATGATGGCATGTAGGGTACAAATAAAGTTATGGGACCTTTATCAGTGCCAGCACATCTAAAACTGACTCTTCAACATGAACTGATTTAGAAAAGCTGTCTTTGCTGTTGGCTGCTTCTCCTCTTACAGTTTTCACTGCCAAACACTAACCATCCCCCTAATGAAAAGTTTGGGGAATATCCTACATAATTCTTTATGAATTCTCAATCTCTGCAGCTTTTTGTTCTTCAAGTGTGATAGTTTTTTCTTGCATCTTTTAGTTACGTCATGCCTTGTATTTCATTTTTATCTGTCTTCCTGCTGTGCTCTCTGATGAATAAACAGCTTGTACAGTTAAGGGTTAGGACTTACTATGTGGCTGCTATATTAATCTTTTGGATGTTATGTTGACATTGACATTACATTTTTGTTTCTTTACTGTTTCACCCCTTTTACGTATCTATAGTAAAAATGGTAGGGTGCCCCAGAGAGAGTGTCTCCTGGGACTTTCTCTGACATACAATATACTCCCACTCCTTTTGCAGCTCTACCTGAAAAATGCCGTTTTCACTCCAGATGACTAAATTCCTGTTTTTAAATGTCTTTTTCTGAGGATTCGTGGCACAACATCAGACAGACAGCAAGAGTAAATCTTCAGTACTTGTAAAATGCAACCAGCAGTGGGTCAACTGCAGTAATGAGTGGTGATCAACAGGGAAAATTTTAAAATAGCAAAATTTAGGTTACTTGAATAATGTGCAGTAAGGTCACCAAAGATACTTCGAAAGAGTTTAAAGTAGTATTTAATACACAATGAAAAACAAATATTGTAACCACACGTTATAAAAAAATAAATGGACATTTTTGTCATCATTTAGACTTAACTTTTACTCTTTTATTTTATGAATGCGAAAATTATGTGTGTTTTCTCACAGAAAAGCAAGAAACTAACTTCTAAGATCTTAGCAGGTAAGAAAGTGTCAAAATTAAAATTAAAAATTTCCTTTTTCGAATTTGGTTTTATAGCTACATTTATATTAAGATAACAGGTAAAGTGCTAAGCATTAACGACGATCTTTATATTTGGAGGAAAATGAAAAAGGTTACAGAATCTACAACAATATCACCTGTAAAGTACTGGGGAGGCAGCATCATTTTGTGTTGGTTTTTTGCTGCTAGAGGGACTGGTGCATCTCAGAGAACAGATGAAATCACAAGGGAAGAAAATTTGGAAGACTGCTACCGTAGCATCTAAGCAAATCTTCAAGGAGGCTAAAGGTCACATGAACCACGACAACACAATACATACGTAGCAGCCATTTCTGATTGAAGGAGTCAGGGCACAAGGAGACAGTGACTCTAAGTACCCAGGGGCCTATATTAATGAAAAAAATAACTGGAAGGTAATAATTTGAATTTTGCTGTGAGAAGAAATATTTCTAAATAAAAGAAAATGATTCAAATAATTGAGGTATTCTATATCTCAGCATCATTGGTTGGCATAGGAAGCTGTCCTGTATATAAGAAAAAAACAAACAAACTACAGAGTGCTGCCTGTCCCTAAAATTTATCCGACAAACAGTTAAACTGCTTCTATAAAGAATGAAGTCTAAGATAAATGTAAAGATATTTTCCTCCTACTGCTCAAACAATCATCAGGGGAACGTTATATAATATCAGCAGAAGCTAGACGCATGTGTAGGGATTGATTTTTGTAGAACTCCTTCAAATGTTTTAAATGCAGTAAGAGTTGCTATCCAATCATTTATTCTACTTGTTCTTTATATTTTACAAGAGAAGGAGAACATGAAACGATACAACATTTAGGGATCGATCACCTGCCCTTTATTGTTATTTTAAACAGCTACCTTCTGCATATTTAACTTTTGTTCTTACTTTCTTTTAACATTGCATAAATACAATAGTCGGAGCATATTTTCTGTTGGATTTTGTTTGGTGAAAAATAAAGACAAATCTCCCTATGGATAAACTTTAAAGTAGAATCCAATGTATAACAGAAAATCTGTAAAATTCTCAACTTAAGAGATTTTAAAAATCTCACACGAAATTGTCCCAATTTACAAACAAAATATATTATATTATATTATAAGTGCTCTAAAACATCACAACTATGATGGTATTTAATCCCAAGCAATGGAACAGTAAAAACAAAATAAGATGGTGTCTTTATATACAGTTGATGTAAAGTTTGCTTTTAGCTTTATGTTAGAAAAGTAGCAGCAAGGAGAATTAAAAAAGCCCAGAAGGTTTCGACAGCTTCTCTGACCAAAGCAGGCCAGCAGAAGGGGCCACACCCAGTCCAGAGCCAGACAGGCAGTCTGCCCTAACATTGTGGTGGAGCTGCTTGGCTATATATGGAGATGAAAATTGCAGAGTTAAGCCTTCAACCCCTTGTAAGGCCATAAGGGGCAGAGGCCTCAAAACCAGTCAAACCTTATAACAGCTTGTAAAAAGCCACTTCCTCAGAGTTGAGTTTATTATAGTCCTGAACAATGCAACAATACAAGAAGAACGAAAACCCAGGAATGAGGGAGGGATTTTTCTGCTGTATTTCACCACAGACACATTTATCATTTAATTCACCATGTGCACTAGAACTGTTTACTCTTTCAAAAACAAAAAAATAACTAAAACAAATACGAGCTAGGTTTTGTGAAGGGGTCTCAGCATTATTGGGTATTATTAAGCTAATCAGTGGATCAGCAGAGTCAGCATATGCATTCAATTCCTTAAATCAGTTTACAATGATGAATGGGCCTCATTTAGCCCACAGCTGGTCTTACTGCTGAGTGCTGTCCCAGTGTTTTAGTTTGTTTCAGTCTCTGCAGTTAGGGTTGAAGTTGTTTTCTATCTGGACGTGAAGGAACAAAAGCTGATTAGCAAAGAAATAAGTGAGTTGTGAAGAGTTTTAGCTCATAGATTTAGAAGATAAGCAGTAAATGCTCTGAAATAGCTGTGGTTGTAGCTTTTCTGCGGTCAGCAGAAGGAAAAATAAGTAAATAAATCTTTGGCCAAGATGTGGGTTGGCAACAAAAGACAGAAAGACAGGAATATCCCGAAGACTGCACCGCTATAGAGAACCTAATTGCTCTCAAAGCCCTTTCAATCTAGAGATTGCCAGCTTTAGACAAAGAGATCTCCCAATGAAAACAGCTCTACAGAAGTTAAGAATAAAGTTCCTAAGCAAATGACAGCCCTTGCACCCGACTGAAGTCTTGGCTCATCTTGCAGGCTTTGAAGGAGTGTTTTCTGATACTTATCACCTGGCATTTTGTTCTAACTGTGCTGCAGTCAGCTGTTTGTGCTGTTTATCTGTCAGTAATGAGGGGCTCTGCAGCTGCAATTGCACTCCCTCTTATTGTGTTTGCGCACAAAACAAGAGGTCTTTGTTGGTCGGATCAGTTTGAATCACATCGGGGATTTTCATAAAAGCCCGACATCTGGACCAGTGGCAGTGGGGCTTTATCTGTGCCTCCAATTTGAGTAATGGGCTCTCACACCATTCCACAATGGCATACTGGCACAGTGAGATGGAGAATCTGCTGTCAGCACCAAACCTACAAGCTCATTCAGTTTAACATGCAACTGGAAACAAATGATTCAACATATTCATAAACTATTGGACCTCTGCTGGGTAGAGGGAACATTCATTTGGTTCATCTGCACATACAGCAATTGTGCTCACATGAATCACAATATTGTTTGGAGACTAATATTGATTCTAACTCCTTGGAGACAAATTTGACAAATAAAAAGCAAAAAAAAAAAAATTAAATAAAATAGACTCAGGTTTTCCAATTTCTCATTGACCTGTTCTAAATGTATGTGTACTTTCAGTTTTCAGTGTCCACAATCAAGCTGTTCAACAACAACAATCAACTTTGGTTTTCACACATTTAAAGCTTGAAGCACAGACAAGGTGGACTTAAAAGCCTAATCCATCTCCCAGACTTGACTTTATTCATGATTTTACTATATATATGATAGCTAACCAGCTTCTTGCAGGTCAGACCATTGAAGTACCCTTCACTTGGTGGGTACGTCGTTACTTCAAACTGTCACAACTGGATCCTTAACCTGAATCGCAGCTCCATTGGTCAGTGAGAGCATTAAAGTCTGAAACGTTAAAAAGTTACACCATTAAGGAAATATTCATGTTTTGCTTTGTTTTAAGCTCGGCACTTGCTTCGAAATGATCCCACTCTAAGAAGAAACAGCAACACATTCTTCAGAGACGCACTATGCCCTGGGTTTTCACTTTTATG
Source organism: Jordanella pulchra (assembly GCA_034780135.1). NCBI lineage: Eukaryota > Metazoa > Chordata > Actinopteri > Cyprinodontiformes > Cyprinodontidae > Jordanella > Jordanella pulchra. Next base: position 22,672 of record JAUZNJ010048234.1, read on the forward strand.
TCAAGAAAACAACTCTGCAGCAGGATAATGAGCCAAAACTCATCTCAAAGCTCTGTAAGAATTACATGCAGACCAACAAAGGCCAAGATGTGCCACTGTAATGGATTGTCCTTCTTACTCATCTACTCTCTCACCCTTGAACACTACAAACTGGTTAGATGGTACATGAAACCCCTAATGTTTATTTTAAATGGGTTTTTTTGGTAGTTAAATCTCTTTCTCTCTTATAGGTTTAACTATATAGGTATTTGTTTGATTGGAAGAATTTATAATGAATTAAAAAGCAATTAGTTAGATGCTTACAATTTCAGAACATGTTTTCAACCATCCCTTTCCAGCTCCCTGCTCTCTTCCTTAGCCTTGATGATGCTGTTTTTTTACTAATGTAATTTTAATAAAAACACACACAAATACACACTGTCACACACACACACACACACACACACACACACACACACACACATATATATATATATATATGTATATATCAAACATTCTAACTGTTGACAAAGGAGATGATATCTTGCAGTGTTTTGGCCTTTAAATCCAGCTTTTAAGAGGTATATCAACTAATGTTTGTGCAGAGATCCAGAGAAAAGCACTTTTCTTTTCTGCCGTAACTCAATAAAACCACCTTGATGAAGATTTATGATCAATAGAGCCACTTAGCGTGTGATTGAGTAAGACACACTTGGTCTCCCTCCATCTGTCCCTTGAACTCACAGTTTTTTTGTACTTGAACTGACCATTTCTCCAAAACACCACAAAAAGACACGACCACCCACACAGCTAAAGATCAAACGGTAAACATTTCACACCTCAGATGCACACGGAAGCAGTGAACACAGTATCCATGTTGTAAGCTCTGTTTATTAGAGTGGTTGAGCTGTGAAGCTGGTCCTGCAACATTAGATGTGTGACAGAGTTACACATTAAAAGTTAGTGCCAAGTGCTGCAGGGTTTGGCACTAAGGGAATGCATACCTCCTCTGCACAATACACTTTGTGTCAAGAAAACAAGGCTGAATGGTACAAACAAAATAAAGACAAAAAAATGCTACTGTAAACACAAACTAAAATTAAGTCATTAAGATATCATTTGAAGCTATCTATTTGTGGTGCTATCTATTTTTTTATCATTAACTAGTTCAAGTCCTATTTTAATGTTTTTAAAGATTATTTCTAGGCACAGTTGTTCTTTGTCTTATTCGTTTTGAAAGCGAGCAGACAGGAAATGGGATGGAAAGTCAATGCTGCAAAGGTCAACAGGCTGGGATTTCAACCTGTGACAGTCACAGTGAAGACATGGACTTCCATACTGGGGTCCCATCATTAAACCCTGTACAGTTTAAAAGTTACATCAGTGGCCGATTTTAGTTATAGAGTTAAATAAGATTAAAACCTACAATTGTTAACTGGCTTTGAAAGTATCAGAAAACGCAACTATAATTGGAGTAACTTTGAAATTCTTCAGTGTAACTTTTAGTGAGGGACCAACTGTAACCTGGTTCAGTGTTAAAACTGACTCTTTTAGTGTCACAATAACACGACTCATTTTACTTTGTATGAAATTCCCCCACAATATCCTGGTTTGATATGTTAGCACCAAGGGCCAAACCAAGAAATCTGATGTTAAAACGTAACCTTAGAACTACAACATATTTGGTGGAAGTTCCCTGGATCATCTGCAACTTGCACTGTAGAGATGGAGATGGCATTTCAGATTTATTTGTTTTTTAAATGAATTTTTTGCCAACCATCACGTAAATGTATCCACTAGATGGATCATTTATGTAAAGATATGTTGCCAGGAAACCGACATTCTCATTTTCAGTGTTAATTTGGTGTGTAATACACCATACAACCATCAGGTCACAACTTCATTAACACTGAGGCCCTTCTAGAAAATAACATTGAATAGAAACCATTAATTTTAAGAGCAGTTTGGCCTATGGTTTTGGACCACTGGCCAAACCCTCTGCCAAATAGTCAGCAAATGGATATGACTGCAGCCCTCCACCACCTCTCTGCTTGGCTCACATGGAGACAATATTGACCAATCAAGTGCCACTTAGAGAGAAATGTACCGAAGAGAAAGAAGTGGGGAAAATGCCATCTTGCATCAGAGGCTGGTTCCTATTCTTCATTTCAAATAGCCAGTGCGCAAAGCACTTTTATTCATGAACCTGTATCAATAAGATACTCACACCTTACGAGCTGGGATATGTTTTTACCATATGCACCCTTCCCCTCCCACACCTGTTGCTACAAGAAAGAAAAGATACAGAAAATCAAGGACAGTTTGGCCAAAACAAATCAAATCAAACAACTTTATTTATCCTCATAGGGCAATTCAGTTCAGTTTTAGCCTAATAATCCTTATAAGTAGGACAGAAGACAACAATTAATCAAACATTCAGAAACAATGTCAGCATAATGTTGTATGTGGGTACCAGGGAAAAGAAGAAAGCACGAAACCAGGAGGGTTCTGTTTTGAAATCAACATTTACTTCACATAATAGTTGGACCCTAGAAAAGATATGCAGAAAGACTTAAAATAAATTCATATTCAGTAAGAATATTTGTTGAGAGAAAACTTCTTTTCACAAGACTGTTAAACAAAGTGTCTTTAATCCAAGGGCTCCTCTACAGATCTGGTGCAAAACAGACCGCCACCCAAAATCCTTCCTGCTTACAGCCATCAGTATCTACAACAGTTGGTTTAAAATAAACAAAACTAAATAAAAGCTATGAGGTACATCAGATTCAATTTTCCTTTGGGGTCAATAAAAAATCTTTTAAATTTAACTGAATTCTGAAATTGGGTAATCACAAAATCCTAGTTTCTACAAATAATAGTACCTTTAAAACTTCCTTAGGTATCTTCTTTATCACGACATACTTTAATTTTCATAAGTTATTCAAAGTTTTTTGAAACTTAACATTATCGATTTTTCATTTCCCTGAGATATAAACTGCATGTGGCACAGAGGCCTATTTTTTTTAGCAACTGTACAAGAGAACATAAATTAGAATTCAGAAGGAGTGATGACCTTTACGATTTAGGAAGTAAGGACCAAAAATGAAGCACCTACATTTGGCAATAATTAAAAACAACTGGAGCTTCGACAAGCCAGGCTGGCGAAGGACAGTAAAGAGGAGGGGAGATAAAAATCTCTGAATCTCACCGCTGATCTGTTGCAGGAATGGGAACCAGGAGACAGATATGTCAGTTGTTAACGCCCATCAGGGAAATGCAACACCTCAAATAAATGAAGCTACTTACCATTAGTGTGCCTTTAACTGCTTTAAGATGCAGAATGTGCCTCATCCTTTATACATTGCTGCATATACACAGGTATTTGACTGGAACACGTAATTTAAAGCTTATGTACACGAGTGTCACTTAAATCCTCCACTTGCTGCTTAAAGTTGCTTTGTGTGTCAGGCGTTATAAGATCTATCACTCATTTTTTCTGACAGCAAAACCAAAACAACCAAAGTAGTGATGTTACAAGAGAAGAGCCTGCTGCATATTGAGATGACAGGAAGTTCTTGACAGAAGAGGAAAACCGTGGTGTTTTCCAATTGGGTAACAGGGAGCTTTGTGATGTTAGTGGGGCCCCTTATCCTTAAACAAATACACACTGCAATTTAAAACACATCTTTGCTTTGTAAAGTAGATCTTCATGAGCCCAAATCACAACAGGAGGAGATCAACAGCTTGGTGCAGAGATGCTCTCCAGAGAGCGCCGTCTTTCATTTTTCACAGCGTCTTTTTCCGAATGCCGTTCCCAAGTTAAGTTAAAATACAGCTTTATATACTTAAAATGCTGAATTTCGTTTAAAGCAGCACTGCAAGCAAAAATCTCTATTCTGGGCTATGAGCTTGTTTCTCTTTAAAAATCGAACGAAACACTTTGGTTTCTCAGACAATCCTTCTCTGTTACATTTTACACAACAGAAGGTCTGTCTGACACATTGATACGTTACCAAACTTTACAGTGTTTGATTGAAGCAGAATGGCTTTTTTTTGTTGCTGTAGTTGATTTTGACCTTGTTTTAAATCTTCTTTTAGCTGCATTTTTGGAGACTCATTCATTGTCAGCCACATGAATGTTAGGATTTCAAATAAAGTATAACAAAATTCCAGTGATTCACAAGCAAATATCTGTCATGTTTAATCGTTCAAAAGACTGGACTAATATCAAAAGTTTTCAAAGTGCACTGATTGAACTAACAGCTGTTGTTAAGTCCACTTCCTGAAGTTAAAAATTACAAGTAGCATTTTCCCTGTGTTCAATTTAAGGGTTTATTGGTAAAGGCTTTGCCAATAATCATTTCACTATCATGCCACAGCATTTCACTATCTCCCTGATTATTAAATCAGTTTTAGGAGGCAACTGCTAGAAGCTTAATTGTTTGTTCATCATTCGAGCAGATTAAAAATCCTTTTAGCAAAGGCTGCACTGTTACCATTGTCAATCTATCTCTGCAACATATGAGCCGAAAAAAAAAACAAGATTTTGGAGACTCTGACTAACTAGACATATGTTCATGTTCCAGTTATAAATGCAAGAGTTTTAAAGTTCAAATAATATATTGTTTGTCAATCAACAAGTGTTGGAAAATATAAGAAATAAACAGCCAACACTGGTCACAAAAAAGACATTCAGTTGTAAAACAAAATTGTTCTTCTAATCTGAACCAAAGAAATGTTTATATTTTTACCTGTTAGCTTGTTTGACTTGACCTTTGGTCACACATTGAGAAAATCATTTCATGAATATGTTGTATTAACATAGGCAAGACCTACTGTGCACTGCGGTCGATATAGTGAAACAAATCAGACAGACAGTCTCATTCCAGTCGAAGATCGAACACGGTTCGCTGTTCTGAAAGAAAGACATTTCCTGTGTGCTTTACAGATTCTGTCCAAAATGAAAGCTGAAGCCAAAGAAAAGATAAAACAGGTAGCTTTCCCATGACATCTTGTCACTAAAAACACTGTCAGAATGCAATTAGTTTGTTCTATCTAGAGAAAGAAAGTCCATAATACACAGGGGAGAACAGATATAAAATGTCCTTTTTAGGTATCATAGCAGCCAGTTTTTTGGTCCTGAAAACTACTAACCTCCTCGATCAAATGTGAAAATAACAATTATTTTAGATGTAAAAGTGAAAGGCAAACAGGCTTACAAAAATTCAGTTCAGTTAAATTCACTTTCACATACTTTATCAATTCACTTCACATACTTTATTAATCCCCAAAGGGAAACTCAGTTTCATTTCTTTTTATTCAGTTTTTTTCAGTTCGAAGAAGTGAAAAAAATAAATAAAACCCTATTTACTTTATGTTCAGGAAAAGCATAGTTAATCTAATTTTTAAAACCAAAAAGAAACACATAAGGTCACATTATAATAATTGACAGAGATAAAACATTCGGAGCTTTCTGACTGACTGCCTGAACAATCCTACATTCTCTCACAAAATGCCGCCCTTTGTCGGATGAGGGGAGCCTTTAGGCTTTTTCATTGCCTGACATGCCAACAACTGGCATCTATACAGCTGAGCTGAATAACAACTACTGAAGGAAAGTAGAGAAAGTCATCAAGACAGTTCATTTGTTTTTGATTATAAAATGCAAAATGTTATCAAAAGCAGGAGTTATATTTGGTCATATTTCTCTCTGTATGGAAACCTTTACGTTTCTGTGAGACCTAAGCTCTAAGCAGACAGAGAAAGAAAGGGAATAAAACAGCCACCATAAAACTGCTCTTTCAACATGATCCAAAAGAGCCACAGAAATCTCCTAAACAGTTCTATGGAAGATTTGCAGCTGTCACCAACTGGCCAACTTCAACCTTATGAACTTATGAACCTTTTTTTTTTTTTTGCTTCTCAGCTCTTTGCTCAGTTCTACTGACAACTAGCCAAGAGTTTTCCTTAAGTTATCAGGTTACACAAAAAACACAGAGGTGAAGACCTTTGACCTCTGGCACTGCATATTTAGACCTGACTCTGTGTAAACACATTTTGTAAGTCAAGGTCTGATGCCTGCTGGATTGTAACCCTGAGCATCAACTGATTTCATATTTAACTCCTCCTCATCTGCATCCTAATTCTGCTTTTTATGAAGTAAAGCGAGTGTGCACCGCTAGAGAAGTTTTCTTTATTTTCATATTATTTGGTTGAACAGAGTAAGCTTCCACCTAAACTAAGTAGTGATCAGGGGTAAGACGGAAATAAGCCTAATAAACTCCATGCAGCGAGTTCCCAGAGTTTGAAAATGAGAACAAAGGATTACTCTCAGCAGGGTGTTTGGTTGGAGAGCGATATGAGAAAAATGGAGGAAAAAATGGAAGGAAGAGAGAGGCCTGTAGACTTGGAGGAACCCTCAGGGTTGACTATGGGCCCATCTTTAATTGGCAGGCCAGTGTGCGCCTGGATGACCACCAAGTGGGACTAGCAGAGATGACCAGAGGGCAGAGTAGGCACATCACCACATGGCACTAGCTTCCTCCCCAACCACCATCCCTTCCTTTCCTGAGTCTCTGCACAGTCCCACAGGCACTTCCATCTGTTTCTCTTGTTCCTTAGCTCTCAATAAGAAGAGCCGACTGGGGCATCAGCGGTGCCAAATACATTCAGACAGGACAGGTGCCAAGCCCTGCAAATATAGCATCCTCTGAAGAGCATCTGATTGACCCAATGGGGTAATAGCCAACTCCAGTCAAGCCTCAGGTTATATTTGCTACCCTTATGAGCATGATGGGTCAACGCAACAAATGAATTCCTAAAATATGTAAAAATTTAGGCCTGTCTCATAAAGTATTTATTGCTAAAGAATAAACTTTATGTATTTTATGGCTTAAAGATTAAAATCTAAACTATACAACCAATAATCTCTAAGAGGGGAGTTACAAGACCTGAAATGAATCTTTACTGGAATCATTCAAACAAAGCAGCAAAGAAAACCACTGCCGTTTCCCCCCCGTCCGGAAAAACCTGTGTGCACATTCCCTGGCTGCAAACAACGCTCGCTGTCCAAGGGCATGGTGACATCTATTATAGAGTGTTTATTAAACTCCAGAGGAGCAGACAAAACAGGGTGTCTGAAGACTTGTTTGTAGGAGTCTGTTTGGATTTCAAAGGCAAATGACAGAAGACATTTCAGTGACCTACAAAGTGAAGATCCTCTGCGTTTTTAGCTTGGATGATTAAGACAGCCAGGGTAGGAGATTATTATAGCAATAAGGGAACAAAGAAGGATATTTAATGAGCTCAACATGATGTCAGTACAAGCCTTAGTACTTCAAATAAAGTGCTTCTATCTGGCTTCTATAGATCACTAATTTTGGGGCAAGATCCATTTTTTTTTCTGTTTTTGTTTTTTTTAAGTTTTCACTTTTATACAGAAAAGGAGAAAAGATGAGTCTACAAAATATTAAACCTTTCTTTTGGTAGCAGCTGTAACATAAAAAGTGTTCTGCATTATTTCAGAGCAAAGATTATATTATTTTGGAGTTTAGCAAGTTATTCTAGCTATCAATGGGGATGTATGCAAGTTTTAATCTTTGGCCGAAACACAAACCAAAAAACTAGGAAACCAAGGTCGAAAACTGAAACACCAAAAGAAATTATTACATTACAGTATGTCAAATATCGGATACATAGTATTTTTGCCTATGATGTGTGCTAACACTCTTAAATTTTTTATTTTTTTTTTAAACTCGAGGCATTTCAGTAAATTAATTACAAATTCATCAAAACATTTATTTCTGATGGACATCCTTTCGTTATTCCCTTTAGATGGGAAGAATCACGAGGAAACCTACTTGCATTTTCCAACACGTTCGCCACAGACGAGTGGACATGTTTGGGTGTCATTTATCTTTTCCGTGTTGTTCTCATATTCAAAATGGTGATCAGGACGCACGCTCAACTCGGACAAACTCTGCTCTGCTACCTGTCCTCTGTTGATTCAGTCCTTTCTTTGCATGCCCAACAACGTTTCTACATGCTGGCTTCTGCTGGATGTCTATGTAGAGTTACTACATAGAAAATAAAAATATTCCTACACCTAGAATACCCCAAATGTTGAGCGCTGAAAAGACCAAATACAGATAAATGAACCGCAGATAAGTTTCAATATCTTATTGCATAGATATCTCTTTGAAATGCTAAATACCACCTCTAAAATGCATTGAGTATTATCCTTGGAATAGTTGAAAAGCTAAAACATAGATAGGAGCTAAAGCAGTTTTTTTTAACCAAGCGTTTCTATATTGCAGGGTTCAGCTGTGCAGGTTTTGTCCTCTCCGTTGCACAACATACTGTAGAAAATGCATTTTGGCCATCTGACTCTCTATTTGCTTTGATTCAGTACGGTCAATAGTTCCTCAATTATGGTCACTTTCAGTAGTAATTAGCTGATTTTACCTCCAGAGTAGCACAGGATTAACTTGTCTATGCTAACACCACTCTCAGACAGGATCCCCTCAGGGTCACAGCAAATCACCAAACCCAGAAGTGGGTCGGGAAACAAAAGGATTTGTATGGATGTTCTTAGGAGCGTAGCAGTGAGAGAAAAGCTTAAGTTGGATTGGAGTGAGGATATTTAAACCATAACAGCATCTTATTATTCTTCTTTCATCCTATAATGAAATTTTTCTTAAAACAAAAGATAAATTGTAGCT
>JAUZNJ010048245.1:1650-24802 GCA_034780135.1 Jordanella pulchra
TCATCTGTATGTTCTGTGACAAAGTTGGGTGGAAAAGAGAAATATTAAACGGAGGAAAGGTCAGAAGAAGGCAGGAGAAAGGAAACTGATTACCTGGGCAGACTTGGCAAGCTTCTGACTGTACTCCTTCTCAATCTGCTTCAACCTGCTGTTTGTCTGCAACAAGAAAGAGGAGAGGGGCGGGTGTGAGAAAGAGATATGCAGACAGGTGGAAGGAGGGACACAAAGAGACACGAATGAGAGGTGAAATTCAATCTTCAGTTAGGAAGTGCACAGAGACACATTGCCCTCCCCAACTGACTCGCTCTCTCTCCCACACACACAAACACATACTAATGTTGACCTCTGTCTGTTGGCAATGTGTCCCCGTGGCCCCTTGGCACCGCTCCAACCTTAACGCCTGTGTGTGCCAGAAGGTAGTGACGGTCATGCTGCACAGAGGGTACTGGTCTCTTTTGATCTCCAACCAACAGCCCATCACTTAACAAGAAAGGAGGTGTTGGAGGGGCGAATTAAAACGCTGCTGCCAATTAGCCACAGAGGAAAAAAAAAGAATGTGATGATTGAGTAAAGCTTCCGGACTCAAGAGAGTCAACTGTTGTTAAATCAGATCTCACATCAATCTGTTCCTTACAAATTTCCCTTTTTTTTTTACTTGTTTTAACATCTTAAAGCTGAATACAATGCTCTAGAAAATGCAGACTGTAGTATTTCCAAATTTCCTTAAAAATATCCTATTTGTGCTTGTAGTTCATGATTAATGCATCTATTTCAAAGTCCTTGTAAAAAACATGAAAGAAACAAACACGACTACAAAGAAAGCAGCTCAAATATGCAGAAAGGTGATGACTTTATGTTTAGAACGCCGAATATAATTCACTTTAGGGTTACTAATACACATGTGATTGAAAGGGAACCAAAATACTGTTGCTTATTTCGCTCATACAATAAAAAAAGTTACTGAGCAGGTAAAATGTTAATTTAGTAATGTGATCAGTGAACTTTAACAATTGTTTTTTTATTGATAGGGGGAAAAAAAAGAAACTTTGTGCTCACAAACATCAGTGATTCCTTCAATGGTCTGGCTGTTGACTATACTCACCTTGGACTGGTGCATCATTTAAAGCAAAGTTTGCAAATGTTAAAAAAAACACAATTTGTAATCAATTTGTCTATTTTCTGTTTCCAACTAAACAGCCATATATTCATTTAATTTATTTCTGTTAGAGACGGGTTCTTTTGTAATGGAAACAATCCTATTTTACCAGCGGTAGGGCGTATAGAGGCAGGAGACCAAAGGCTGTTTTTCGGTCAGGAAAAGGTGTAATAATATGGCTTATCAGGTGTTATGAAGGACACAAAGACTTATTTTAATTTATCTTCCAATCATGTTTATATTTTTAGACCTTTTGGTTTTGAAATATAAGGTGAACCTTTTGAAAAAAGATTTTATTTTCAACTTCTTCAAATCAATTATAATGTATGGCTTCTTTTGGTAGCAATTTTTAAACACAATAATTACACAAACACACTTCATGGTCATATCTCTAGAGTCCTAACAGACAGATAACTCATGAGCAAACACTGCTCCATTGAACACACCCCTCATAGACATCAACACCTAAGCTGCGTTCAGCCTCGGCCCCCAATCCAAACACTTCCTGACAAACACCGCCGTCCGCTCTGAACGGACACACCTGTCACCATGGATACAAAGAGCCGTCACCAAGGACACGGGCCTGTCTTCCTGTGCCAGGACTCTTTGAGTGGCGGCCCCGCTTGTCCCTAGGGGCCCTGCTGCACCTGATGAGAGCAGGGAGGACAAAGAAGGGTGGAGGAAGAAAAAAAAAAGCAGAAAAAGAAATGTGCATGTGGGAGAGGGGAGGTGCAAATGGGACTCTAATTCTTTACATTTGATGTATTTGTTTGCTCCTTTTGACTGTGGCAGCACCACAGCTTTGCTGAATAAAACTGTGGTTGTCAGTTTATAGGACAAATTTGGCAGGAGGTGAGATTCCTTAACCGTTTTGTTCATAAGCACTAGTTCTGCAGTCTAAATTAAAGCAAAAAGATGAGACATAAATGCAGCTGAGCAGCAGAAAAAAAAAAAACTTCATCATTTCAATTGGTTGTGAATTAATGAGGCGCTTGCTGTACTGTAAATGACTTGGCTTCACATCTAAACACATTCACAGAGACACACTGCCATACTGCCACGCAAACAGGCTCAGATGTTTCATAAAAACATAAAGAGGCAGCTACTAGCCGATTCCCTTTACTTACAGTCACCCAAGGGAAGGCGTCAAGACAGCACTGTGCAACATCAAGCATTATGGAGACGAAGCATCTAAATACATATTAAGAAAAGGCTGGGAGTAGACCGAGATGTGGATGGAACATGTGAGGAAAAACAATAAAAAAAAATTACAAAAATGGCCCGGCTGGACTGTGAAAAACAGAGCTAAATTAAAAGCCCAGCCATATGTGTGTGAGTCTGGAAGAATTTTCAAAGAGACTACCTGTGCCCTGCCAAAGGCATTTTTGTGCTGAAGGCACTTTGAGGCTGTATCAGGCTCTTCAATCGCCTCTTAATCCTGGCGGTGTGGAGTGCAGCTGCTTTGAAGTATGTGTGTGTACAGATACCTTGTGGTTGTGTGTGTGTGTGTTAAAGAGAGTGGAAGTAGATCTGAAGGCAAGGCATGCACCACTTATGAGAACTTAATTAATAATCTGCAGTGGGAGCCAGGCCAAACACACACATACATATACAGACAAAAGGACACGCTACACAAAGACTGACAGGAGTGGCAGAAGGCAAAGTGACGACTTTCTACAACACGCTTCGACTCATGTCACAGTTTCTCAAACAGCTAATGGATAAACAGAGAGCCTGACTTTGATCTACAGCCGTTTAGAAAAGGTCTGCTCAAGGTGTGCATTCCAGGAACGCTCTATTGAAATGCTGCTACAAGCAGGTAAGAATTTCTCCATAGAGCCATGTGCCAACACATGTTAACTTCTGGAGTTTGTGGGAGTGAAAATAAACCACTCTCTTTTCATAGAGTTTTGCTTCCATCTGGTATTTCTTTTCCTAATGGGTATTAAAAAAAAACACTTTGATAGATGTTTTTCTACTTTTTCTGAAAGATAAACTCGTTAATTAAAACAGAAATGGTCAGCGGAGACCATACACCCATTGAGAAAACATATGATGCCTCGTAAATACACTCATTACATGCCCAAGTCACACAGAGACTCCCTGAAATGATGATCTAAAGTTAAAGATGGGTTAACCTTTTCAGCTGAAAGATAAGCTAAAAAGAGCTGGAGTGCAAGAACATTCAGTTCAATTGATGAAACATGACATAAAGACTTTCTTTAACTGTCATGGAATCTGCTCTGTGGTGAGCTGTATATCCTTAAACAGTTACGGAAATAGTGGTTGAAAATTTGAATGACTTTGAAGCAAAGGGCTAAGTATATAACACAGAGGACAATCTATTACTGCTAGTTTTGTTCACACACAGTGAACTAGAGCCAAATCAAAAGGTTTAGAAGAACTTATCAACAAGTCATATCAAAACAAACAGTAAAAATGATAGCATTAGCCTGGTAGACCAACAAATTCGTCTGGAAAAATGCTAAGATAGTACATGGCAGATATAAGCTGCATACGCCAGTTAACAGATGTGCTTAAAAAAAAAACTACAAAAAAACAGATTAATTAATGCTCATTCTCTGTAACAATACTGTAGTTTAATGGAGGGTAGCTTATGTCGGAGCGGTGGAAATAGAAAGTCCCAGGTGTTATTGGTGAGTGAGTTCAGTGGGACACAGGACACAATCATATAGAAGTAACAAAGAATAACTCCATTTTAAAAATGTTTTTCCTAAACATTGAATAGAATAGAATTCAACTTTTATTGTCATTGCACTGTCGCAAGTACAAGCAACGAAATGTAGTTTGCATCTATCTAGAAGTGCTATACAGGTGTCATTATATAATATAAATATGGGAGCTATATGCACATATTATACAGATTATGCAGATTATACAGAATATACAGGGACATTAGGGATAGATTGTATATGAATTAGAAGATTTATAATACAAATAGATAATGGTACATAAGGGTTATGGCTAGTTTTTCTGATATCGTAAGTGTAGTTTGAATTTGATTAAAAAAAAAAAGAAAAAAAAAAAGTTTTGACAAGGATACGTTTGTAATGATATGCGTTTCATTGCTATCATGGTGACATGTAATAAGAGAACAAATAAGGCTGAAAAGTACAATTTGACAATTAAAAGGTAACAATGAGGATTTTAAGAGGACCATTAAAATAAAACAACAGTAATATGCTGGAGAAAATATAAGGATCTAGCAATGTTAAAGGGTTACGCTGTCTTTTACTGTTTAAACTCGATAGGAAAAAATGCAGAAAGGCTAAAAACGTAGAAACCATCAACCCAAAGAGCAACAAGAGACACGTTATTATCGCACAATACATCAGGCTTTGCATTGTTAAAGATGATATGCTTCCTTAAAAGAAAAAACTATACAAATTATAACAGGCACAAAGATCAGTAGATTTTAAACCGAGTGATGACTCTGTAGTTCAGAATCACTGTAATCACCTTTCACAATAACCAATCAAAATCAATTCTAGCTGTAAAATCCTTTATATATTAATATTGGTGTTGCACTCGCATACACCTGTAACTTTGCTGTTTCACTGCATAAAAAACCTCCATGTTTAGATGGTTTAAAACTATGTTTAACAAGGAAATGTTTGGCAGTTTTGAGGAAAAGATGTAATTAAAATAAACATTCCTGTTGATAAACACTGATGTCCTCTATATGCACATCTCTGTATAATACAGAGCTGATTGACAAAGTAAAGATGATTGTAATATCTGTGGCCTATGCTGCAAACGTTTGCAGCTTTGTGCCCGATCACATCACTAACTGACAGATTCTTAGCCTAAAATGTGATGATAGCTATAGTTTTGCTGCTAAATATCCCTGGATTGTATACAGTTTTATTCACAAACTTTGCTTGATGGGAGACTTTCACATAAAGTCTCAAAGGCCAGGCTTAAATGCTTCCCTAATACCTGTTGTTTCACTCTGATTACATTATACACTAGGGATGTGATTTATGGTAATTATCTGTGGAAAAGAAGAAAATCCAGATTTAAAAAGATCACTTTTTTTTGTCTTCCACCAAGCCTTTCCAGTTGCAGCTGTGTTTGTAACTGCTGAGAATGACTCTGTTTGTCGCACATGTCTCTCGTAATGATTTGAGTTCAATCTGCTTGCGAGGGAGAGCTGGGAGATGTTATTTGCTCGTTTGTCTGTAATCATCCGCGTCTTTCCCCGCACATCTTTGAGAGTCAGTGCAAGAGTGGGGAGTTGGTGCTGTAATGACAAGAGGCTTTATTTTGCATTTCACAGTTTGCCATCAATGCCTGTCAGTACTGATTTGCTTCATGCACGCTGCTCAGTGTCAGCCTTCATCGCACAGAGTACAGAAATAATGCGGGTGTATGCGGATAAACATACATCAAATGCTCCAACACACAGCAAATGCTCAGTGATCACACGCAGCTGCTTCTTGATTTCACAAAACCAATTATAGTCATTCCCATCTGTGTGAAAGGACACGATATATAACCCACATCATAAGGTCATGAAATTCAGCTAGAGGCTTTAAATGCTGCTGAATACACACTGTAACTCAAGCAGGTGGTCAGAAATTTAGGAATATGTCCTAGTCATGGTTCTTGCTCTAGTGTTTGTAGTATTTTGGCTCAAACAGCCAATGAATACTGACTAGAACATGATGGCATTCTGGGTATCTGGTGTTCAGTGCCGGTCGACCTTGCGTTTTACCACTTTATAACCCTACGCCTGCTTTGATCAGTAACAGTCCTGATGTTGAGATGCAGGCTGGATTTGGGAGGAATTTTGAACTCACCCAGCATGTCCCACTTAAAACTCCACTTCAAACCAAAGTGTAATCTGTAGCATGCAACAAGCCTGACGCCATGTCCTAATGCGATTGGGAAAGTGTGTCGCTTCCCTCCCTCCTCTTGGATGACTTCAAAAAGTGAGCAAGGGAGCTGTAGTTTTCTTTTTTTTTCTAGGGGGACGGCAGAGTCTTTACTTTGACTCTTTCATCTGCAGGCTGACTCACACTCTCCTCCCTTTCTTCTGCTCTGCCGTGGGGCCCAATCGGCGTACTAAACGGACAAACAGGCTCAAATAGGTCTGAGCATGCGTACAAGTGCAAATACTCACAGAACATCACATATTCAGGCACAATGATCTAAAAAAACCGGATGCCCTTTAACAAATGGGGTAAAGTTTAGGTCCTAAAGTCAGATTCCTCGCTCTGCCACCCGTTTTATTGTCTCTCTGTAAGTCTGTCAGTGTAAGCTGAATGTGGGCCTTCTTTGATCATCCCCCGGCAAATGTTTTTCTCCTCTTCCTCTAATCCATGACTGACTGAATAATATGATTTGGTGCATCTCCAAATGGCAGCGGACCAGACTATTTAGTCAGCTGTAGCAGAGACCTACTAATGACGACAACAATGACAACAACCATGTACCACCACCTTCTGGCTGAAGGAGTGAATGTCTCAGGGGGGGTCAGGATCAAAGCTGAATGGATTAATTTGAATGTTAATTACATAAACACCACTTTAGTTTAAGCCTCTAAATCCTGACTTGTAACTACAAAGATATGTAAGCATTTAGGACAACAAACAGGGTAAGACAAGTTCTGTAAATGAGGTAGGCAAAGTCTTAGAGACTTTATGAGAAAGTCCACAGATAGAGGTCTAGTGAGCTTAAAGGTCTCTATGTCAGGATCCTTTCTCAGCAACAAGGACAATTTTTTAGGGCCATTATTCTAAATACATATTTTAATAATTTAATTACAGCAAAAGGTATTTTGATTAACTTTTCCTTTGGAGCAGATCAATTCAGTTTATTTATATAGAGCCATTTCACAACACAAGTCATCTCAAGGCACTTTACAAAGACAATTCAATCAAATCACAGTCAGTTAGTTCAAAGTTTTCTAAGGAAAACCAGCAGATTGCATCAACTCATTAATTCAACAACACTCCTTCAAAAAGCAGGATTCCTACAAGTTTCATTAAGTAAAATCTAAGACCTTTTTAAGACACTCAGAATAAAATCTAAAACCCATGTCATGGGCGTACAGAAAGAAAGAGCATTCCTGGAATTTAAGGCAATCAATATATAAAACCAGAACAATTAAAATGTCTAAAGGTGGAGTCACACCGAAAACAAATTTTACAGCTGGAACAAAGGTATTCCATGTTATCTCTATGTGGAAGGGCAGCTCTGAAGCAAAGTAAAGCTGAGTGAGGTGAACTTAAAGAGGCAAATGTCATGATTCTGATAAATTCAGCTATTTTGATACCTGTGAATGAAGCAAAGCAAAATTTCCAGGGAAAGAAAAGTCTGAAGTTTTGTTTACATTTGCGTGGCAAAATTCAGTAAGGGACTAGAGGTGGCTGTGAGCTACAGTGAAGCACGCTGTTTTTAACCAAAAGTGAAGATAGAAAAAATTATGTGGACAAAGGATGAAGTAAGAATACTCTTAATAGATTTTTAGGTAGCTTTTAAAAAAGCCATTTTAAGTTAGCCTTAAAAGGACTGTTTCTTAGTCCTACCTCCAGCGCGGACGCTGGCCAGCTGATCCCTTCTCTCCACCACTTTGTCTGCCCGGCAGGTTTTACTGATTCTCAGCTGCCTTCCTTTCATCTCCCACAGTTAGCCTCTAGAGGCTAGTTACAGCCAGATGCAGCCTCTCCTAGCTCTGTCTCCCTGGCGGGCTTCTTCGATGTACCGCTTTCCTACTCCCAGCCCGCAGTAGCCTCTACCCTGCCTTCAGCGTTCTTTCTGCCCCTTCGGACCAATCCGATCTACCGCCGGGCTTTTTCCTTCCTCCGCAGTTAGCATTTACAGCTAGCCCTGGTCAGCTGTAGCCTCTCCCCAATCGCATCATTTCCTTGATAGGCTTTACCAATCTTGTGCTGAGCTTCTCCCCTTCTCTTCCTGAGCTAACACTGGCAAGTCGCTGTGCTCTCTCCCCGCTCTGATCCTCTATTTCCCCGGCGGGCTCCTCTGATCTCCCGCTGTGGTTCCATAGTTCCAGGAAGGACACGGCTGGCAACCTATTCTGGTTCTGGTTCTATCATTGCCAGAGTTTTTGCACCGATGTCCCGCTGCTCCTGTCTAAGCTCCAGAATGTCATATTACCTTCCCTCTGTTTTCTAGGTACATAAAGTAAACTAATGTTAATGTTAGTCAAACATTTTAAGCTTTAATACGTTATTACTATGTGTACAGTCCTGCGCAGCTTGAAGTGAAGCATGTGGAGCCTTACACCACTACCACTGCTGCGTGCATGTACTATTAATTTGCGTCAAGCTAATAGTTGCTAGATTGTTAGCTAGACTGGGAGCTTTCAAGAACGTGTTATTTCGATCTCAAACACATTTTTAAAAAAACAACCCAACACTTAGCCTGGTGGCTTGCTAGGCTTATAATATGCTGGGGGAAACTCTGCACATAATTGTAAAGCTTTGACATCAAATTTAATACTTATAAATACTTTTTTTTGTGTAATTTAAATGTGTAAATTTAAGACTTTTTAAGACCATGTGGAAACCCAATAAATAAACAATACTGTAAACAATACATGTTTTTCTTTCCACTTCATGATGGTGCCTAAGTTTGCTCTGTCTGAGCAAAACAAATTCAGCTATGAAACAATCCTGTCAAGTTTATAGTTGTAACATAATCATATCCATGGTGGCTTTAATTTAGTGAGAAAGCATCAATTGTAAATCGTGGATGATATTCAGTTTACTTGCCGAAGAAAAAAAACAAATACGTTTCCTAAAATTAATGATTTTGATAAGTTACTACATAAGATGTTGGCTGACGTGATTATTATGATTCATAAATGCTTAGAATATGTCAAATAACAGCAGCACTACATTCCCAGAGAAAAGCGACAATCCAGAGTAGAAAGGGCTTTGTTAATTTGACCATTATTTATTAAATTAAGAAGAGAAAGTCAGATTTTGGCATTTTAACACAGCTGCGTGTTCTGATCTGACTGAAAAACTACCATTAAAACCATCTTGGGTGGTCTGATCAAACGTGTGCAATTCCAAATAGACACAGCAACACAAAATGTTTAAAGCACATTAAAAAAGAATCCGTCAAACCTCGTTAAGTGTCAGGGAAATCTGCAGGCACACATGGAAAACTGCATGAAATCCGAGGATGTCAGGTCTCTAAAAACAAAAGTAATAAACAAATAGCTTTCCTGATGCAAACAACGCACAGGATGTTTTAAAAGTTCTATCTTGAACGATGAACCAAGAGCTGGCTGCAATCTTCTCATCCAACTTTTTTTTTTTTTTTTAGCTAAAATGGAAACTTGTTTCTTTATTGTGAAAATCCTTCAATTCTTTTTTTTTTATCTACCTTTTGTACACACACATAGCATTAAAAATAACAAGCTCAACAACAATATGAAAAATATCACTACTTATTATTGTTATTTAAAAAAATAAGTGTAAACATTTCATTTCTACAGGACTTCAACAGGAGAAAAAACAAAATGCTTAGTGGTGGTGAAAATGTGTCAAACTTCTTAAAAGCGCTCGATGCCTGGAGCACAGAACCCTGGTTTCACATTTAGGAGTTAATCAGTTGTGTGGAAGTAAACAGACATATTTCAAGGGTGAAGCTTTTAAACATTTCTTATTTAGGGGAAATTGGCATATGCCATGCCATAATGACAGTCTTTTTATGTCCCAAACTTCTTGTGTAGTATAGCGTACTAGAGCCTGGTAAACATAGACAGTTCGGGTCAGGGAATATCATCACTTTATAAAAGCATGGATTCAAAACTGCATTAAATTTTCAAGATGCCATCATATGAAATTCCTTGATAAGATGCGAGGTTTAAAGACAAGAGGAGCTGAGATTAATGGGATTTGGAGCATAAGGAAAGTTATTGCTGCACATTGCCAGGCAGCTGGTTGAAAACAAGAGGGTTATATTGTCTTACATGTATGGCTGGTATGTTTGTATGTATGCTGTAAGTTAATCTGTTGCTCTAAGCAGATAGCTCTACCCCTAAGATCATCCAACTAGATTCCCAGTAAAATACAGAATGACAAAACCTATGCATTAAATGTTCTAAAATAACTAATAATTTACCAACTTCAGCCTGCGCTGTGATTGGTCCGTGGAGGCGCGACTTTATGACGCATGACTCTCAGCACCAGAATTATCCCAAATGCAGCAGAGCTTTTCTCCTAGCATAAACAATAAGCTGGAGAGGGCAACAGAGCAATGTTGCAATGATTAATTAAATGACTTAAGTACCAGAGAGCACATCTTATATCCTCAGATTATTTAGGCAAAACCAGCAGAAATCGTTCACCGGAGAGTGTATTCAATGGCTTAAAATGTTTCAGGGACTACGAAATAAAAAAAACAGAGTGTGTCACTTGGGGTTTTTGTGTCACATCCGCAGTTACAGTATCTGACTGGTTCTAACCCGACGAGGACCAGACTAATACGCCGTGTATATGTCGCATCAGTGTGCCCTGCCAGGATAACTAAAATCAGGCTAACAGTTTGATAATGTCTATAGGCCAAAAATCCAAATGAGGAGAGCTAAATCAAATATGGACAAAAAAGCAATTGTATAAGCAATAATGGATTTGCATTTTTTGTAAACAACAGCTTTTGACCATGTGTGGAAATAGCTTGTGCTCATTTAATTGTACAGGCAATTATAAAGGCCATTATAAAGGTCAAATTTGGCTGTAATGATTGAACTACAGGGAAAAAAATCTTGTCCTTAAATGCTCAGTTTAATTTTCTGATACAAAATAGCATAATTTCTGTAATTGTCTTATTCCAGATTCTTATTTTATGTCTTAATTGGATTTTTGAACCACTGACACTTATTTAAGATAACATTTTAGGTCTAATAAAGCATGTTTAATAACTTATGAGAAGTCTTTAGAGTTTTATGTTGTTCTTAAACTTAAATCAATAATGATACGGAGGAATTTACATATTTTTTTTTATAAATAGAAGGTATGTTTTGGTAAACTTTTAGTATCATCCAGGTATGTTAATTGTAGCGGTTAGGAAAGTGTCCTTTTTTAGAAATCAAAATGTCTCACCCTGATTCTGATGTGACACTAGTATTGTTGTGATGTATCAGATAAATCTAATTGTAGCGCTCAATACTTTAAATTTAAATACTTCAAATAATTATTATTCGTACATGTAAGCTGAGTAATGTCTTTGAAATGTGTAAATTATTTCCATGTAGGACTAAACTGCATTTCATAATGGATACTTGAGTCTTCTTAGGCTGCTTTATGTCAACATTCTGATGCTGACAACAATGTATTCAGACTGTTATATCTAACAAACTTCATGTTGTTTAGGTATGAGGATGGAGGAGAGAAAGAAGGGATGAAGAGTGATAAACAAACAGAGCCAGGCAACAGGCTGCTCTAATACTAGGTGGAAGTGTACGAACAGCCATTTGATACCAAGTGATTCCTCAATATTTGTTATATTGAAAACATTCACAAGATGTGTATTTTACTAAGAGATGTTAAATAATGCTTGATTGACAACAGTCACACTTGACAGGAATGGTTTTAAGATAAAGAAGTTCTTCCATGGAGTGGGAGTTAATAATGAATATTGGCAATGCAGGGTATTAACAGCATGCTAAAAAATGAGCTTTAAAAAACAACTGGCTGTCAGTCACTCCATCGATATAACTCACCAATATAAAAGGCGCTGTTATGGGAGAAACCAGTGAGGATGATGTCTGTAGTGCCAGGAGGTGTGTCAATGATTTTTAAAAGTGTCAGAAAGATAATGATAGCTCAGCATCAGTGACTGTAAGGAGGAGTCAAAGCAAAGTCATTAAAACTTTAAAATCAACCACTTCAAAAACCACCATCAATAAAATCTTTGTGGCCATGCTGTTCTGTCCCTAGATAAGATGGCTCTGGTGAGCTTTTTTATCAAGTGTTGGAATCAGTTATACCAACTTAGTGTTTAAATATCAGCATATCAGCCAAAAATCATCTGCATCACTAATGATAAAGGATAATAATAACAAATATCATGCATTATTATTTTAATTAACAAAAAATGCAACAAATATGATAAAAAATAAAAATGACAAAAGTTACAATTAAATGATTATTTATATCTTTCACCAAACCTTGATCCTGACCTATGCATTTTAGTGAAAGTGAGAATAGTTGTTACTTCCCCGTTAAAATTAATCGAATTTGACCATCTGATATTAAAAAAAACAAAACAAAAAATAAACCATCATTACTGTGAAACTGTAGTGTTTTACTCCAAGTTTTTAAACAGTCAGGAGTCATTCCTGGGATACCGGGTACAGGCCAAATAAGCTGTGAAAAGGAAGAGAAGATTTGCTTAAAAGATGACATATCCATCTGTAATTAAACGTAATTAAAACTGAAGTTCTTTTTAAGATAATTGTAGTAATACTGTGACAAATGCATTCCACTAATACACCCAAGTACGAAGGCATGTATTGACAAGCACACACAAAGTCGTACACAAACAACTGTAGATTTTTCTTTCTTTTTCACAATGTAATCTCCTCTGGCAGTTCAAAGAGCCATCCTCTCCAGGCTTGAGTAAATATGAATACGAGGTTCCAGACGTTATTCATTTCCTCAGACCTGAAGCCCCTTGATCTTTTGTCTCACATTAGCTCAGCTCTCTAGTTCTGATACCAATTGTACTGTTTCACTGCATAAAGAAGTTTAACTCTCCTAACAAAAATTTGAGCCCTATTACACTCTGCAATCATCAACTCTCTTTCATGTGCTTGGAAGAAGAATGCAATGTAAATGTATGGATTTATACAGGATAGGAAGTGCTTCCAAACTGGCAAGCTCAGATTCCTGGTGAAGACTTAGCTTCTTACAGACACCTGATGTTCTGAGCTTTGCCATAAGAGAGGTGAGGATGTGGAGGGAGACATAAAGATGAAGGGTGGAAGTGTGCAGCAGTGAAAGAAAGTTAGATAAGGAGGTGGTGTGGGTGAGAGGTAGGAATCCTGCTCACTGTAGCCGAGAGATGAGGTGTTTTTATCAGGCAGAGGCTGTCTCACAGTCCCCCTCATTGCAGCATGGGTGATTAAGAGGTCTGAGGTTTTGTGTACTCATTCTCACCCCAGCACATAGCTGCACACACACACACTTTCACACACAACACCAAAGATAAACTTCAATAGCGTCACAACTTTCCCTCGGCCTGCCTCCATCAGTTTTCCCACCCTGCTTTGTTTCTGGAGCAGATCAAATGTGCAGGACTATCTCTCAGTCTGGTCTTATTTCCTCTGATTCTTCTGTTTCTCATTATTTCATTGCAAAAGCTTTGACAGCATACTCCCAATAACATCCAGCACAACATCCAGCAATCTCTCTTCTCTCCTCTGCTGATCCCTTAAAGTTGCGTTTTTGATGAGAATCCATTCATGGATTTAATGGATTTCTTCCCCCCCCCCCAATCAAAATCTGGAAGATGTGTTGAGGAAAAAAAAAGCTGCCCTGCTTATATCACTAAGAGCAAAGTGGACTGCATAGGACAGCATTTCTGTTGGCATCAAAAGACAGAGAAATGTTTAGCTTACAAACAGGGCATTCCAGTCAATATGGATCTGAGGCTGACTGAATTCAGTCTCATGAGGGAAATGACAAAGTAAAAGTTTTTCTCTCCTCATCTGATGCCAAACCTTAGAGAAAGATTAGAAAATACAAAAAAGGGAGGAAAGTCATAATGCTCAACCTTTGCTGAGGCTGTTTTTAAGAGCAACTTCTTTTGGCTGCCAAAAAAGGAGAGAAAACTCATTAATCTTTCTTACAAAAAGTGAAGGTTGCAAACAGTGGGTAGTGTTATCAGTCAGAGTTCAACACTCAGCTGCGCTGCTTTGAATTCTCTCCAGGTTGCTCAACAACTGTGGCTTCGTTTTCCTTGTATACACAAAAAAAGAAGAAAAAAAAGTGAAACCCTTTTTCAGGATTTTTGTTCTGTTTGCCATATGGAGCTAAAATGGAGCCTCAGTGTTTTGGAGGTCGGTGCATTCCGGTGCTAATGCTGTGCAGCTGATGTGGATGGTGTCTAATGAAAAACGCTCGCTTTGATGGATCCTGTGGAGGGATTAGGTTCTGATCAGCACCACCTTGGGTCGACTTCCTGCTGGACTAGCAAAGATTACAAGAGATTTTTGGCTGTGTGGGTTCAGTTATTAATGTGGAAAGAGGAGTAAAAGAGACATAAATAAATAGAGAGAAAAAATGAAAGGATACAGAGCTGGAGATGGCAGCTGGTTGAAGCATCCACACCTTTGGTTCTGGTTCAGAATTTTTCATGCAATAACCACAGAGCTGATAGTGTTGATATTAGTAGGACTTTGACACAAAGTTGTGCATATTTTTGCAAACAAAAAGAGAATCACTGTTTTAATTTTAAACAAGGGAGGATTGTGTAAGACTTAATGGCATCTAGCGAGGAAATCGGGGTTATTCCAATTCAAACAAACACTATACTCCAGCATGTCACTGCCTCAAACACGTATTACAGCAACGGTAGCCGCCGTGTGTCAAAAAATAGATGTAACCAATAGTCTCTAAAAAGCTCAGATCTAATGAGACAAAAATCTGGCGTTTAACAGAGCTTTGAAGGCAACTAAAAACACATAACCCTACAATTCTGTACCAACAAGACTGGTATCTACTGAATGGAAAAAGTTAGCTTTAGGCTAATTTTGGCAGTAGAGTTCACTTACAAAAAGACAGCTGGTCTGAGTGTCCCTTTTAAAATCCTTCTCCTGCATTAGCTCTTTCCACCCAGAGAAGGCTTGCCTGATATTTATCCTCTTGTTTTTGATGTCTTGTTTTTCTTTCACTTTCTTGAGGATGGTGAAACCGTCATATGCATGGCTCTGTATTGTGCTGCAGTAGTGCAAACTTTAGGGTTGAGTTAGTGTCTCCAAATGATCTTCACTCCTGCCTCTCAATCACACTGAACTACCAGCAAGGGGAGTTGCCTTGTTGCTCCGCATGTTAGTACTCGCCAACGTCTGTAGTTTCAAGATGGCCGCCTGTCATGGTGCTTCCTAGCGGATAAAGAGCCTTATGTATTAAATAATACTGTCATCAACTTCAGGGAGTAAAGAAAGAGAAATTGGTTTCATCAGTGCTGTGCTCTGATTAAACAGACATTGAACCTCTGGGCCTAATATCAAAACAATAAGTGGTAAAAAAAAAAGGCTGTGCTTTATTTTGTTGCATTATGTAATTTACAGCTGTTGGTTTTCTTTGTTCAACTGCTAAGAAGTTTGGGATGTGGTAGTATCTAGAGGGGTGTCAAAACCTCGTTCATTAACCAGAGAGGGTAGCAGAAAAGTCTGGGAAGCAGTGCAGTGAACAAAGCTAGATCGTAGCAGAACCCAACTTTACATCTCATCCAAATCATTGCCTCAGAGTATAATGTAAGCATATTATGCACGAGTGTTTACACGACAGAGCACGAAATTAGAATCTATCATGAGACGCTAGATTCTGAATCAAAAAATGGGATCTAGTAGAACTGATTATATCTGCAGCATTAAAAGCAACGCGATAAAGTACTTTGTCCTCACATTAAAGGCCTTTAAATCCCATCTTCCCATGAAGTTTGCACCATTATTTTCTATTTACACTTGTTTTGTGAGCCATGTCTTTGCTTATTTCTGGGAAAACAGAGGGATTGGTTGATATTTTCTTTTAAATTATAGTCATTTTACTTTAAACTTTATTTTCAAACCAGCTTAATTTAGTTTTTAGACATTTATCGGGGTCAAAATGAATATATAAAAAGGATAGGTCCGGTGTATGTATTCGTTTAAAGTGGATTGGTGGAGAGAGGGTAGAAATAGCAGACTTGACTGCGATAAAAAATAGATACATAACACATCCTGTGAACCCAAAGCTGCTTGTGGGTAAGAATCCAGCTTTGTAAGACTCAAATATCTACTCTATTTATCAATATTTCACATAATTTCAAAAGAGCCCCAGTGTTTTTTGTCCCTGCAACGCTCTCAGCCAGCTCAGCAGCTTACCGGGTGGTCTTTCTTCCCATAGAATCTGCCTGATTATCGTATTGAATCCACGGCTGGATTTAACCACTGGGCTGAAGTTAAACACATAATTCAGTCAGATGATATGGAAATGTTAATGCTTGGCTTATTTAAGTGTTTTATTTGTTACACTGAAAATCCTGAAATTAAACTTAGGACTTCAGAGCAGGATATACAGGAGGTTATAATACCAGAAGAGTAATTCGATCATCTTTAACACATGCCTGCAAACGGTACAACTGCTGCAGTTTCTCAAAGATTAAACAAACAAAACATGAAAGTCAACAATAGTAAATCTTTCCCTAGTACTTTATAGTGGATTCAAAGTTGGACTTTATAATCATAAACCAGATCGTTCTTGTAAAATACTTTCTAAGCAAACTATAGTCTTTACATGTTAGTTTATATTTTTCCCAAATAAAATCATATCTCTTCAGCCTTTTGTAGACCCCACAAAGCAAAGAGGGCTGGTATATATATACATATCTATATATATATATATCTATATATATATATATATAGATATATGTGTTTTAATCACAATGAAGGATATTATACAGAAAACGGTTGGGGCTCTGTTTGCTTCTATCCGGTTGTTAGACGACTAAAGTTGAACTGAGGTCACCTGTTCAGGACTAGACTGTCAACAAACATTGACCTATACTTTTATAATGCCTTTTCAAGACTGCAGAGGATTACATCCCGTCATTCAGTCAGTCAGGCGATGGGGGTGAAATGTCTTGCCAAAGGACACAACTCCTACATCCTACGCCATTTTTGCTCCAAATTCACCGCTGACTATTACCAACCTGTGGGGTTTTTGCGGTCCTCATATGACCTGGTCCATCTTGGTCGAGTCTGACCAACACACTTAAATTGTCGGCCTGAGTCACAAGATTAAATAAGTATTCTATTTAAATATGTTACTACTGTTAATAAACGCAGTATTCCCTGTGGCAAACCACCGCCTTGACAGCACAGGTAAGGAATGCTAGGTTAAACTGCACTCTGTCAGTACAGGCCCAAGGCAGGTCTGGCTCAGGGTGTTGTGTGGGTAATTCAGAGGGTGTAGCAGGGCAGGCTCAGATGGGCTTCCTATCTCCACCCCTGCAGCTGTAGGATGAGCTCATCTCGTGGCTCCATCCTGACTGATTGATCAGAAAACCTGAAAGGGCCACGGTCACATGTGTACTTTATGCTCTGCTTATGTCTAATAACTGATTTTCCAAACTTTCTCTCTGTTTTACCAAAGAGTAAACAACAAAAGTACTAGAACAGCAACCTGATAGACTAAGCTTAGGTCACATGAAAGAAAAAGAATCCCCAACCCCGACCTTCCTGTCTAATATCAAGGCCTAACTTGACCCAATTGTTGGTCAAAACTGATCGTTCCAGTGTAGCTCCAGCTGTATATTCAAAGCCGTCGTCCTGTTAGAAAGTGAACCTTTTCGTAAAAGCTTTCTTTTTCCATATGAGCCACACTCTGCTAATAGTTCAGGGCTCTTGCCAACGCATTTCAGAGCTACCTTGAAATTTGTGCAGCTACTCTTCTATATTTTGAACGTCTCGGCTCTTTGACTCACACCTGGGCTCCCTCTCTGGGGTTCTGTCCAGCACCGTTCAGCACAACTGCTCATTACGCTGAATGTTAATGAGCCTAACACCCATCGAGAGAGTTTCTCAATATGCGTACTTGTGCGTTCTCGTTCTCGGCTTAAGCACTGTTCCAATTCACAAGAACACAAGACTGAGAATGGACAAAATTTCCAGATGTTGCTCTCGATCCGTCCTGTTTACTGAGCATGCATCAGAGCAGACTCGTGTGTTCTCCAGGGCAGCAGCTGTCCCAGCATGCACCGCGCCAGAGCAGCGCTCATAGAGCTCAGAGTATAAAGCTAAAAGTTCACTTTTTTCTTTCATTTGTTCTACAAAAGTATGTTTTAAGACCATTTGAAGCGAGAATATTGTACTTTTAAGATTCACTATGTGGCCCATTTGCTCATTTAATGCATAATTTTAGAGAGTTTTGATGTTGAGGGAATCTTGGCCACCAGCAGAGCTCCGAGGCTAATCGCAGCCATGGTCTACAGCAGCCCTGTCTCTGCATCGCCGTGTGTGAAAAGGGGGGCTAGCTTTTTTTGTTTTATTTGGCAAAACATCCATTTTATTTATGTTTATCTGACTGTGTTAATCATCCTTACCCCACTAAATGAAGAAGTCATAATTTATTATTATCTATAGAATATTAATACATTCTCAAACATGTTTACCTCCTTATTAGCTCATATATAGGAAAACATAAACTCCACTCGCTTTTAACTTTTATCAACTCAGACTCAGCCCTAGTGCTAACATGCAGGTGAACACATGCGCTTCCACCACACCAGCAGACAGAGAGCAGGCTGTGAAGGCTGGTCTGGAGGGTCCAGGTTGGGAAGGATTCCCAAAGGGCTGGTCTGTCAAACTGAACTGACAGATGGTCGATAAAATGCAGGCTTTGGCTGAGTCACAGCAACATGTCACTGGGTCACTCTGATAGTTTGCATATTAAGGGGAGATATTTGAATTCCTATCTGAATTATAACTGAGCTTTAAACAAACATGGCTGGACCCTGTTTATAGTGGGACTGGAAACTGACTGCACTGCATTTTATTGGCCAGCATCACAGAAAAGCTCTCAGAACACAAAAAATCATCAAAACACAAATCCAAGCAAACTTTCCAGAACTTAGTTTGTAAAGAAGAAAAACAGTGAAAAGGCACCTATCATTCTGTTGGGACAACTTATTGATAAATGAAACATATTGATCCCATTATTTTAGGTTGTTTTTATACAGAGAACATAGAGGATGTTTTCATATTTTTTCCCCTCGCATCCTATTTTTACCTTCTTCAGAGTTGCATCCATCTCCTGCTGGTGGCTCCTCCTCAGGTCGTTGGCAATCCGCTCCATGTCGGAGCGCAGCTGCTGCATTGATGCCTCTTTATTGAGGGCCGCCGTTTGCCTCTCCTCCTCCTGAAGTAACACCATCTCTGCCAGCTTTTGCTTGTGCAGGGCGTGGACCTTCTGGAGCTCCTCATGTACACTGGATACCTGGGCCTCCAAATCAGAAATTGTCTGCAAGATAACAGAAACATACATTAGACCAACGGCAGTGTTTCTGAACATTCGGTTAATTTAATGATTTAAAAGAAACAGTAGAGTTTGAAGGAAGTGGTGGGCTGATGGAGGGAGGATAATGAGAAACAGTGTTCCTCTGTGGATTAACTGTATTTGTGCTTCTCTCTAAAACAAAGTCAAGTGTTTCCATCGTACTCCGTTTGGGTGTGGGTGGTGGCCTCTGAACCAACTCCTCACATTAATCTCCTCCTGCTCTCCACCTTTTTAAAATCTCTCAGCTTTGACTTTTCTCAGAACGTGTTTAATAGCCTCGCCAGTTTGAGTTCAAATAACTGAGTGCAAATGCTAATTAGTAGAAGCGAGAAGTCCCAAAATCTATGAAAATAAACCAGCCTTTGGAGTTTGAAAATGCATGAAGAAAAATAAAAAAATAAAAGTTACAGCATTGGGATGACTGAAAAAAAAAAAAAAAACACGGCAGGGGGAATTACTATATTCTGGAGCTTTTAAACATAAAGAGAGAATATTACTTTCTGTTAGAAACATGGACCCTTATCTTCAAGCTAAATAAGATGCCCTCAGATAGTGTAAAGTAATTGGACTACATTAACATGAACACTTCAAACTTAAAGGCTTTCTAGGGTGACTCCATCAACTAGAAGCAATAAGTAATAACTATTACAGTAAAGTGTTGACAGGTCTAAGATGAAGGGCATTGTTTCACTCCAACACACCTGTATTGCACCTACTCCCTAGTTATTGCACATCCTCATTACACTCTTTTGTGTTGCTTTGGTTAGCAGCATGTGTTCTGCCTCCTGCTTGGTCCCCAGCCGCCAGAAAGGCCCGAGCATCCCAGGACAACATGGCGTTAAGGCTATCAGACACCGAGTGTCTGAAGTGCTTTTATTTAGGGGGCACTGAGGAGAAGCAAAAGGGACTTGAAAGGAGCGCCGCGCAAACAAGCAAAAGCTGTGGCTCCCAGTTACAGTCTCTGTCCACACTGGTTCACACAGACACATCTCCTGCTGCACACGTTCGTGTGTACAAAGACGCGCTGTCTGGTTGTCTCACACACTCAGAATAACAAGCAGCACATTCAAAGAAAACAAACACCAAATCGTGTCCCCTAAATTCTGTCTGATCTTTTCCAATTTTCTCAGCTCTGCTTTTGCAATCAGGGGCAAGAGGCAATACGATGAGAGCCCTAGAGAGTTTTGAATGCATAACTTTCTGTTTGACTAAAGCTGATTTTGTTAAGACTTTTTTTCAGGAAGTCTTTTAATAATTAGGTGTATGATTGTCCAGAGAAGAAATCCCTACAATGACATATAGAAAACACATGAGAGACATATGAAAACGACCCCAGAAGATCCTTGGAATCTTAGCTGATGCTACAGCTACAGACTTTAAGGTATTTTATACAAATTTGAGGTTATAGACCCACATAAATGTCAGCATTGAAGGCAAAAAAAAGTAGATTACCCATCACAGATAGTCCTTTTGTTCACTGATCTTCATGTGTATAAAACTCCTCACTAAGGGGGAATGGAGGTTAAAGTCAACCAATCATTATCAGACCCTGAACCTCAAAAGGAAGGGGATCAGGGTGTGGAAACACTAGACACTGCTGATGCAACGCAGGACTAAATAAAAAGCTGTGCTTATGTTTGGCCAGCATGTATGATCAACACGTCACAGATATTAGGACTTGTTTTCACGACCTTAGTTAGATGTTTCAAAAGCACCCAAGACAGCTGTGTAACGTGAACAAAGCAATCTTATGATCTGTGCAAGTAATTTACAGGGATATCTTTTGCTGCAGTTATTTGTCTTTACCTGCTTTGCATTGAGAGATTATTGCCAATTCTTCATTGTAAATAACTCAGTGGCAATCATTTTAAACGAAGTATGTCTTTAAAAACATATCGTAAAAGTTATGCTACACATTTGCACTTTTAATCCAGGGCCTAGACTTTGACTAGGCCATGTTGGTAAACAGAAAGGCCTCGATCTTAAACATCCCTTAGTTTTAGGAAGTTCAACTGATGTAATGTTCAAACTGCTTTTCTTCCAGGATTGTTCTTCATTTTACTAAATCATCCAATCAACTGATGATGGTGGCTTAATTCAATTCAGAAATACTTTATTTATCTCAAAGGGAAATTAAACAACATATTGACTATGCTATCTAATATGAATGAACAACTGAAACCTTTAAGGTACAGCTGGATTTATGCAGAGAATAAATCACTCTAGTGAGCTATCAATGGGCTTAGTTCATAAGGCCAATATTGCACAGGCTGTTATTCAGATAACAGCACGAGGAGGAGTTAAAACAAATGCAGGCCACACTTTTCAGATCTTTACTTTTAAAAAAACCTTGTAACCATGTAGGATTGTCCTTTTAGCTCACTGTAATCATCTTCATAATATCCTCCCTAACTACTGAATCCTTCTTATTATTTGAGAGTTTATGAACATATTACTGATGCTTCTGTCACATAACATCATTTTCTCATCATGTCTGAAACAAAATAACAGTTTGCGGTTATGAGACAAAGCTGAGCATGGCAGAGAGTTACTCGCTTCTGTCAGTCGGTGAAATATGGATCTGGCTGACATCTTGGGTGTGCTGTATGCACATAAAAAATGACTTGATGGTTTATAAGGAAGCATGTTGTAACACATCACAGAGCATCAGAATTCACTGATGACTTCTGCTGTGATCAGAACTGGGTCAATGGGGTGGGGGGGCTCTCAAACATAAATGAACTCTTTTAAAGAGAGAGTTTGATAAGTAGCACAGACAGGATCCCAAGTTATTGGGTAAGCAAACTGAAAGCGCAGAACGCAGGAAGAGCCGGGAACTTTTAATACGCCATGCAGTCGGACCATTATGGACCTTCAGCGAATGTTGAATATTGTTTGTTAGCAAGTAACAAAAGATTTTTATGCAAAAATGATGCCACATCAGAGACCCTCTCAGTCTAGGCTGTCCTTTTTATCTCTGCTTTGACACAGTCTGTCATCATCCTTTTCATTTGATGCGGTTTAATCGCGTCTCGGGATTGAAAACCTTTGAAACAAAAAAAAATAAAAAAGAGCAACAACAACAACAAAAAATATTTAATTTGGTTCACCACGACTGAGGCAAAAAACCTAAAAAAAATACCAGTTTTCACTGCAGATGGTGCAAACGATCTTTTAGGAGAGAAATAATCAACCTTTAGATGAGCTTGATGAGGAGCAGGTGGGAAATAATACGAATGATGGGCTTTAGATCTGATAAACAGTTTATGCAAGTTTAAGTGAGATTTACTTCCAACTTTTTGAGACCTTTAGATGTAGATAAATCTATGAAAATAGCTCGGGTTAAAAAAGAAACTGCCAACTTTCTGCGGTGCACAATATAAAGCTTGGAAATGGAAATATGAAGAGGAGAAAAGTACTAAACAACATTTAGTCCTCCGGTGTGGGTCATGGTCAAACTTTCATCCTATTTTTTTTCCAAATACGATTAGATCGACTGTATGCCATCACTCGACAGAAAGAAGCTAAATAATAGCTGATCGCTTCACAATTTTCATAACTGCAGCAGTTTTTTTTTTAAAAAAAGTTAATGTTTTCATTGACTATATATTGAATGAGTGAAAACTTTAGAAAAACTTTTTTATTTTGAAACCTTTTATTTTCTATTTCCTCAAAGGACTTTCATTAAAACTCTGCTTCTTGAACAGCATGTAGAAATACAGGCCTGGGGGGG